>JAGXJF010004919.1:0-153535 GCA_019208055.1 Stipa capillata | reverse complement strand
CGAAATCCCCGCGACATGCAGCAAAGAAGCTTCAAAAGAGTGACCCCAAGAGGTCAAAAAGCAAGGTTGCCTCAATGAGCACAAGTGCATTCATCAAGATGAGGTCAACCTGTCCATATTTCAGTGAAGATAAGAAATTTTTGGATCCAGTTTGCTTAGACCCCAGATTTCACAATGATCATCAAAGGGGTGTCTATCATGAAATCCTATCTTCAAAAGGATTTATAGATTGCAAGGCCATTGATTGGTCTGCTCTGACTGATATAAGACTGAGGTCATTACCATCTCTGATTCAAGCCTCAAGTCTTGAATTCATATGCAATCTACAACAAGGATATGGCCCAGAAGTCATCAAAGAGTTCTATGCCACTGTGTGGGTAGAACAAAGCAATCAGGATGTCATGCTCTGGAGAACAAGAGGTCAGTTGCTATCCATAATAGCTTCAGAGTTCAACAGTCTATTTCATGCACCTATGGAGCCTGGCATACCAAATTTGTTCAAATTAGAGCCAGTCTCCAATGCTGACAGAAGGAAGTTCTTTCCAAGGAACTTTTCATTTCCTGCCAGTGCCCCAGCAGATCATATTTACTTTAAGGGGATCACAATAACTGCCAAGCATCTTGTGAAGATTCTAAATGTCACCATTCAGCCTAAGGGAGGCAACACAGATGCAGTATATAATCCAGTATGGCAGGTGTTGGTGCACATAGCCAAGAATCAGCATTTTGATATAGCAAGATACATCTTTCATGAAATAGATGCTGTTCAGAAAGATAAGAAGGCTAAACTGAGGTATGGATCATACATCATGTACATGATCCTTCAATGAACAGGTCTTCTAGAATCAACCTTTGACATCTCAGTGATGACAATCAAGACTCAACTTAGACCTCAAGCTGATGACAATGCTGATGAGGTTGTTGTTCCTGCTCTCTTTGGAGATTCCTCGGACACAACTGTGCCTGTCCCCGGTGACACAGCTGCTCAACCAGCTCCTCAGATGCCATCACCTCAAGTTCAAGTGCCTACTGGTGTCACCGCTGATCTTCCTGCAGCTGACCCAACTGAACTCGTATCTATGACACAGGTGGCTAAAGATGACACCCTATCCACCTCTCTGATGTCCTCAACAGCAGCCAGAGCATATCAAAACAAAGCCATGCCTGCTCAGTTTGCAGCTCTATGCAGAGAGAATCTCTAGCTTCGAACAGAAATGGCCAGTTTGCACTCAAAGGTTGATCAAATGCAGACCCAACGCTCAGAGGTTCTCCAGCTGCTAAAGACCAAGCTCTCTTAAATGTTTCCCCTTTCTGGTGTTTTAGTGTCAAAAGGGGAGAAATATAAGAGGGAGAGTACCTATGGAGTATTTTGGAAATAGGGGGGGGTGCTATATATATATTTTGGTGTATCAAGACCTGTTTATTCTGAATTCTTATGTCTTGATAACATTAAATCAATGTTTTATGTTCTGATGCAGTAATGTTCTTGATATGTGTGGATGGTGTTTACTCTGATATAATTCTCCTCACATATCTTGCCTACATATACATATGTTTGCTCTGATCATAGTAAATATGAGTAACTGCTCTGAACATGCTTTAATCTGCTGATCAAATTGAGCATTGCTCTGACCATGAAATTTTATCCTCTGATCATATTAACTGCATCAATATCAATTCAGT
Source organism: Stipa capillata (assembly GCA_019208055.1). Lineage (NCBI taxonomy): Eukaryota > Viridiplantae > Streptophyta > Magnoliopsida > Poales > Poaceae > Stipa > Stipa capillata. The sequence goes on along the minus strand of JAGXJF010004919.1, from coordinate 151,852 downwards.
TAAATCAATCTCTTATGATCTATCAAATTCTCTGAACTTATAAAAGTGTATGTTGTAAGAAAATACTACTCACACCTAAAATTAAAAGTTGTGCATTTGCATGTTAAAAGCAAATCTTTTGTGCACAGCTTCAGGGGGAGTATATTTTAACAACCTGCACATATATCACTCATTCAAATCTTTGTTTGAAATTGTTGAATGGGTTGCTACTAACCACCAAAAAAGGCGAGATTGAAAGATCATCTAGACCCCTAGTTGGTTTTGATGGTTAATGGCAACTCAAACTGAAATCTAATGTTTACAATGAGTGTAAGCAGGATTAATAGGTTTTAGGAAGAAGTGTCATCAAGGAAAGGATGATCACCCAAAAAGTACAAAGGTGGTTTCCAGGACAAGGAGATGGCTGTGCTAGGCAGCTGTGCCACAGCTGTGAAAAAGCTGGTGTTGTGCAAGGAGTTGCAAGCAAGGTGATGGTGGCTTGATGCGTCAAGGGCCGTGACTGCAGCTGGTGGCAGGTAAAGCCTAGATTTGCTAGTTTCCTTGAGTCCATAGGAAACACCCGTACTACCAAGAGGGATGAAGCAGTAATGATCTATGGAGATTCTTTTGCTCAATGCTCAGAGTGTTAGACGGTGGCACTGGTGCCTTGAGGTCAGTGGCTGTCGCAGGGAATTCGCGGCAATATCCATTTGTAATAGGATTGTCGGGAAGGCGTGTATAGAAAATCTAGGCGGTGCACACAAGAACTTTACCCAGGTTCAGGCTCTCCAAGGATGGAAATAATACCCTACTCCTGTTGAATATATTTGATGATCTTGCGTGAAAAAGAGAGTACAGGAGGTTGAAGATGAAGCTAGTTCGTCTAGAGGTCAGAGAATGTAGTATCCAGCCAGCCCCCTCTGCATGGAGGGCTCGGCCTTATATAGGCCTGTACATTAGCCGACTTGGTCACTCGGCTGAGCTTCGGTTACTGTCCTAATTAACTGTAATATTTACATCTAGTAACCGTCCGAGTAACGCCAGTCTTCATGCTGGTTGAAACGTATACCTTGATGAGTTGTAACGCCTGTCTTAATGGCACTCGGACGTTGCACTGGTGCGGGCCTTTATTGGGCTTTCATCCGAGTGGGCCTGTCCAAGCTTGTTGGGCCGACTCATTATATTGGGCCTACCCGGTTGGGCTTCCCTCGTCAGTAGCCCCCGAGTGCTTCGAGGTCTCGACATGGTTGCCGACTGGGATTCAGGCTGTGCATGCCCGAGTCGCTGGTGGAGGGACCTTGATGGACTCTCCTGACACCTGAAAAAAAGGTTAGATTTGTGCTAAGCATTAGGAACTCGGTGATACCCGTGCTTCCCGGCTGGGGAAGTCGGCTTGTGGCCCTTTGAGAGGCGTATCATGAATTCCGAGTGAACCTGAAATAGCGTCTGGTCTATCCGAATGAACGGTTGCCATCTTGTGCCCGCGGGGGGACGCCTTCGATCTTCAGCTTCGAAACCGAGTCCTCGAACTCCGGCATTGAACCCTGAATCAGTGAGCCACGCTGCGCCACTGTGGCCTTCGGCTCTGACTCAGGGATCGTATTGTTCCGTTGTGGATGCCGGGTTCGTCCTTAGCTTGGGCGTTACCAAGTGACCTGCAAACCCTGTCGGGTCGGTCATCAGCACCCTTTCGCAGAGCCAGTCTACTTCCGAGTTTGGCGGCTTGTGCGCCTCGGAGTTGCTTGACGGAGTCGGTATAACCCGTGACGTGTCCCAACGGGTCAAGCTGACTGCCGATTCGGTGCTTGAGCGTGATCCGACTCGATCTGAGTCGACACCAGCCAGAGCCGACTGGAAACACGTTGTTGCCCTGACTACAATGTCGCGTCAGCATTTAATGCGCGTAGCCGGTTGGACAGAGTGCCCGCAGTGCAATGATTTCGCCTCGAGTCGCGCATAAAGCGTGCCCGAGACATCCGCTGCGGCTCTGATTTCGCGCGACGTCCGAGGAGTCGACTCATCATGTCTGCGCCTGAATCACGCGAGCAGCGCGCGCGGGATGGAGGCTGACGTAATGATAGCCGGTCACGTCGCCTGGGATGCCGCGTCGTGGCGAAAAAAGCGCCCGAATCCCGTGGGTTTTCGCGCGCGGGACGGCAGTTGCCGCGGCAATCTCCCGCCACGTCGGACGCACGACCGCTGGCGGTTGGACTCCTTCGACTATAAAAGGGAATTTTAGGGCTGCCGCATTTCTCATCTTGCCCTTGCCTTCGTCTTCCTCGCGCTTGAACTTTTTACCTCCAGAGCTCCGCCACCGCGCACTCGCTCCCGAGAAAGAAAACTCGCTCGCCGCCGTCGTCCACCAGCCGGCGAACATGTCTCGCGCCAGCAAGGGAAAGAAGTCCGCTGCTTCCTCCTCCGCCACCACTGCCGACGAGTGGAAGAAAGGAGATTGGATCTCCTCGGTCATCACCGACGAGCTGCTCATCGGCTTCGCCAAGAACGGCCTGCTGCTGCCTCGCACCATCGGCAACTGGCGGGCTTCATTCCAGGAGACGAAGCCTGCTCCGCACGAGCACGAGCGCGTTATGCTCACGCCGTTCATGGAGTGGGGAGTCAAGCTGCCGTCGCATGACTTCTTGCGCGGGCTCCTCTTCCTCTACGGCCTCCAACTCCATCACCTGAGCCCAAATGGCATTCTGCACATTGTGTATTTCATCACGCTGTGCGAGTGCTATTTGGGGACTCGGCCACATTGGGGATTGTGGAAGAAAATCTTCACCGTGAAGGCTCAACCCGTCAAAGCCGGCGACTGACTGTCCATCTGCGGGGGAGCCGGCATCCAGGTCAAAGCCGGCGCGAAGTACTTCAAAATGCAGTTTCCGGATACCGTTCGGAAATGGCAGGACGGGTGGTTCTACTGCTCGGATGAACGCACGCCGACTGGCCACGAAGGTCTGCCCAAGTACGTTGAAGGTCCGCCCGAGTGGCTGAAGCGCTGGAGCGCCAAGCCTTCCAGCGAGGAGATGCCCGAAGTCGAACGACTCCTGAAGAGGATCGCCAGACTCCAGGAGAAAGGGCTCACGGATACCAATCTCATCGGCACTTGGCTATCTCGGCGTATCTAGCCTCTTCAAGCCCGGGTGCATCCAATGTGGGAGTACTCGGGCAACCACGACCCGACGAGGGTGTCATCCGAAAACCTTTCGGATGAGAACTTCTTGGAGGTCTTCAAGGGCTTGACCAAAGAACGAACTGGGCTTACCCGGGCGCCCAAGGTGTTCCCATACTCGGCTGCCTACCCTCCGCCGACTGTAAGTGACAACTTGTACTCCGAGTCAGGTTTTTATCATTTGTTTGCTTCTGCTAACACCAAGTATTTTGACGCTGCAGAACTACCTCAACTTCAACTCCATGCCGCCTCTTCCCGAGCATGAGTCGGATCCAGCGGCGTTAGATGACGCCGAAGTCGAAGAAGAGCCAACCCAGTTGAACAGTGGTATCCAGATCGACTCGGATTCCGAGTCGGGAGGATCTGAATACCAAGTCGTCAAGCGGAGTCGTGACGACGACGCCTCCGGGTCCACGTCCTTGCCAGCGGCGGCGGAGCCAGCCCAGACGGAGTCGGCTGCCAAGCGAGCCCGAACCACTTCTTCCGGCTCCGTCGCCCAGGTTCCGGCTCCTGCTCAAGCCGCATCCGCCAGCCGACTGGCGCAGGCTCTGGCTCCAGCACGAGTCGCGCCTGTCGGCCGCGTGGCACAGGCTCCGACTCCTGCCGCCAAGCCGAGTGTGCCTCGGCCAAATCCTGCCGGCTCCTCCGGGATTCCACCCGTCCCGGGGAAGCCGAAGAAAACGATCCCTACGACCACCAGGTATGAGTCCTTGTGCCTCATGCCCCAGTTGAAGTAGGTTGAGAAGATACTGAAGTCGGTTGCGCTTTGCTTTGCAGGGTCCAGAAGAAGCTCTCCGACAAAGGAGGCTCTTCATCCGGCGCCCCGCCAGCCCCGACTCCAATCCCGCCGCCAGAGTCGGCTTCCACGACTCCGGCAACAACGGAACCCATCGCTCCAGCACCGGTCGTCTCCGATGAGGCAACGGAGTCGGCCACGGGTGCTGCGCCTTCCGCAACTCCGACTGCGGGAGCGCCTCCGGCTGCGACTGCTAGCGCGCTGCAGCCGGCTGCTCCTATGCCGCCGCCTGCCGCAACCACCGAGGTGCCGGAGCCAGATGTGGGTGCCGGGTCAGCACCTCCACCTGCCGCATCCGTCGAGGAGCCACAGTCGGACGGTGGTGCCGGCCCAACCGAGAACCTGGCTGTCGACCCGCAGCCACAAACAATTCCTGCCCGCGAGGAGACAACAGAGCTGGCAACTGCGGCTAGTGCTGACTCCACCGAACCAGCGAGCGAAGCTGGAGGCCAGATCGTCACCGGGTCGCCCCGGGAAGCCGTGCAGGGCCAAGCCCTAGCTCCGACTCTCGCAGCTGAAGAAACGGCTCCGACTTCGTCAAAAAGTCTCATCCCCGCGCTGCTACTGCCGAGTTGCAGCACGGGGGACGTGACGGTCGCGGAGGAAGCCGCCAACCGCGTCGCTGACCTTAGCTCCAAACTAAGGGACTTTGCCGACGCGGCCAAGTCTTTGGCAGACTCGGCCGAGGTCCTCGAGTCCTCAGTCGGGGTAAGTTGTCTTCATCCTTCGCTTTTTGTCAACACTGGGAGCACGTTCAGTGCACCCAGTGGGTGTAGCCCCCGAGTCTCTAGCCGACTGATTGAGTCGGTTGAAGACTTATGAATTCGGTTGCTAACATACCCTTTTTCTTCACCAGGCTGCAATCCGACTGGGCGGAAACGGCCCAGTCCTTCTGGAAAAGAATGTCTCCTTGGAGAAGGCATTGGAGGAGGAGAAGGCCAAGAGTCGGCAGCTCGAAGGGAAGCTTGCCGCCCTCAAGAGTAAGTGTTCGAGTCTTCACCCTCTTTGCCTTTGAAGTTTCTACGATATTGACTTTGTTGAGTCGGCAGACCTCGAAGCTGAGAACGCCCAGCTCAAAAAAGAGGTGAACTCAAGCTTCTCGGCGGAAAAAGTTTCCCAAATGCTCAGCACTAAGGATGCCGAGCACGCAGACAAGATGCGCGACGTTCACGATCAGCTGAAAGCCGCCAACAAGCTTCAGTCGGACTACAATAAGCTGGCGCAGCAGTACAAGCAGTCGCAGTCGGCGAACCAAAAACTGCAGGCTTCCATCGACGACTTCTCCAGGAAGATGGAGGAGTCGGATAAGCAACACGCCGCAGTCATCTCCGACTGGGAGAAGCGCGAGAGAGAACTCTTGAGCCAACTCAAGAAGGCTAACGAGACTCTACTCGGTAAGCCCTCGAGTCCTTTGCTTTTTATTTTTTGCGCACTTCCTTGGTCATTCCCTTAGCAATAATCCGTACCCAGATGCTTGCCCAGAGCTGGAGGAAGAAGCCAGGCGGGCGACGCTCCGACTCCGCGCGCTAGCTGAGCCGGCGAAGTCAGTCCTCGACGCACTTTGGACACCAGAAATGATGTCCGACTGTGTCGTGACTCTGGAGGACCGACTCCTCCAAGTCAAGAGCTTAGTGCAGAGCTTCAAGTCGGCTGCCCAAGGCCTCTGCACCAAGCTCTAGCCCGGAGAAGAGCCGAGTTCCAGCATCTTCGCACTTGCCGACAAACTCTCGCTGGGCCCGGCAGAAGTCGAAGAGTGGAAGGAGTCGGCAGCCCGCTCAGGAGCCGGCATGGCGCTAGCAATGGTGTTGGCACACCATCCCGATGCGGATGTCGACAACATCTCCGCTGGTGCCCCCGTCGACGAGGAAGGGCAGTCGGTGGATCCTCTGGAGCTACTTCCCCGAGTCCGCGCCGCCGCCAGCCGGATCGCCAGCTTCACCGACCTGGAGGAGCGCGTAGAAGCGACTCCAGAGGAATAGAAAAAATACCATGTAATATCTCTCGGTATGCCGAGTAGACAAAATGTAAAAAACTTTTGCAATGAATGAAGGTGTTTTTCAATTCATTCTGATTGACCTTTGCATAAATTATTTGTTTGCACAAGTTATTTGAGTCGTCCGAGTTTGTTTTTGACGCCGAGTCGAATCCTTTCGCGTGCAGGCCGACCTTTAGCTTTTGCTCTTGCCAACCGGACAGCCGGGTTGCGACTGTAGTTGGGGACGAAGAGTGGGCCTTAGGTACCGTACACGTTTACTTAGACGCTCGTGTAGAAACAAAGTTAGGAGATTCGAAATAACTTGTACCGAGTGATGATTCACCCAGTGGGTTTAAGGTAACTTCTCGGGGTTGCCCGAAGTGAAGTTACTCGGTTTGTTTTTAGACATAGCCCCCGGGGGTTGCCCAAGGGAACATAGTCGGAAAAAATGAGAGATAAATGAACAAAATGCTTCCCGAGTGCCGCTCGAAGGAAGCAAAAATTTATTCATTATAAAACAATGAACTGTTTGAAGTACAAAGTTTTAAGTGTAGAAAGGACACAGCTGTGCAATATTCCATGTTCGCTCGGTGACAGCGCCGGTTGCCGGGTCCTCCAGTCGGTACGCGCCGTTGTGAAGCACCTGGTTGACGATGAAAGGACCTTCCCAAGGCGAAGATAATTTGTGCATGCCCGCCTTGTCTTGGACCAGTCGGAGGACCAGATCTCCTTTGTTGAAGACTCGGCCCCGAACTTGCCGACTGTGGTAGCGGCGCAGGTTCTGTTGATAGATTGCCGAACGCGAGAGGGCAAGTTCCCGAGCTTCTTCTAGGAGATCTAGGTCGTCTTGTCGTGCCGACTCGGCATCCTTTTCCACATATGCTGCGACTCGCGGGGAGTCGTGGAGGATGTCACTCGACAGGATGGCTTCAGCTCCGTAAACCATAAAGAACGGCGTGTAGCCAGTCGACCGGTTTGGAGTCGTCCTTAAGCTCCAAAGGACAGATGGAAGCTCATCGATCCAGGAGCCGGCGGCCCGCTTTAGCGGGACTAACAACCGGGGCTTGATGCCTTAGAGAATCAGAGCGTTGGACCGCTCGACTTGGCCATTTGATTATGGATGAGCCACGGAGGCATAATCGATCCGAATCCCATGATCCCGGCAAAAATGGGGGAACACTTCAGCAGTGAAGTTCGTGCCATTGTCGGTGATGATGCTGTGGGGGATTCCGAATCGGAAGATGACTCCCTTCATGAAGTTGACAGCAGTCGGACCATCGAGCTTCATGATTGGCTTTGCTTCAATCCACTTCGTGAACTTGTCCACGGCTACGAGGAGATGTGTAAAACCTCCCCGAGCTGTTTTGAGCGGACCCACCATGTCAAGTCCCCACACGGCAAAAGGCCATGTGATCGGAATGGTCTTGAGTGCGGTAGCCGGCATGTGTATCTGACGTGCATACCGCTGACACCCCTCGCAAGTTCGGACGAGTTCCTCAGCATCAGCATGTGCGCTGAGCCAAAAGAACCCGTGTCGAAAGGCTTTAGCGACCATGGCTCTTAATGAAGCATGGTGACCGCAGAGTCCCGAGTGGATTTCCTCGAGCAGTGTCCGGCCTTCTTCCGGCGAAATGCAGCGCTAGAAGATTCCAGTAGTGCTGCGCTTATAGAGCTCACCATTGATAATGGTATAGGCTCGAGCGCGGCACACAATGCGGCTTGCCTCAGTCAGATCTTCAGGCAGTTCCTTGCGCAAGAGGTATGCTAGGAATGGCTGAGTCTAAAGAGGAACGACCGCCAAGACGTCTTCTTGGGGTCGGTTGAGCCGGTTCTGGTGGTGATGACCCGGCTTCTGACGACTCGGTCGCCGACTCCAATTTGACGGATGGTTGGAAGAGCTGCTGAAGGAACACTCCGGGTGGGACTTTTTCCCGAGCTGAGCCGATCCGAGCAAGCGAGTCGGCTGCTTCATTGTCTGCTCGTCGAACGTGATGGAGTTCGAGTCCGTCAAAGTGTCCTTCTAGCCGGCGCACAGCGGCACAGTATGCCGCCATGGTGGGATCCTTGGCGTCCCAAGCTTTCATTACTTGCTGCACCACAAGGTCCGAGTCGCCGCGACAAAGAAGTCGGCGAATGCCGAGTGAAACTGCAATGCGTAGGCCATGCAGTAACGCCTCGTATTCCGCCACATTGTTGGAGGCGGCGAAGTGGATCTGCAGCACGTAATTCAACTTGTCGCCTTTGGGGGAGATCAGCACGACTCTAGCCCCCGTGCCCGCAAGCATCTTCGAGCCATCGAAGTACATGACCCAGTGCTCCAGGTGCACCTGAGTCGGAAGACTCTGGCTCTCAGTCCACTCGACGATGAAGTCCGCGAGGGCCTGTGACTTGATTGCCTTGCGAGGCTCGTAGCTGAAAGTCGTGTGGCATGAGCTCTATTGCCCACTTAGCGACTCGGCCCGTGGCATCCCGATTGTTGATGATATCAGACAATGGGGCGCGACTCACCACGGTGACCGAGTGGGCTTGAAAATAGTGCACCAACTTCCGAGTCGCCAGAAACACGCCATAGACGAGCTTCTGGTAGTGCGGGTAGCGCTGCTTCGACTCGGAAAGGACTTCACTGATGTAGTAGACGGGTCGCTGGACCTTCTGGATTCTGCCTTCTTCTACGCGCTCCACCACTAGAACAACGCTAACCACTTGATTCGTGGCCGCGATGTACAGCAGCATGGGCTTACCCTCCATTGGTGCAGCGAGGGCCGGGGGTGTTGACAGAAGACGCTTGAGATCTTCGAAGGCTTGTTGAGCTTCACTCGTCCACTCGAAGGAGTCAAACTTCTTGAGGAGTCGGTAAAAAGGCAAAGCCTTCTCACCGAGTCGGGCGATGAACCGACTTAAGGCAGCAACACACCCGGTTAGGCGCTGGACCGACTTCAGATCTTTCGGCTTTCCCATCTTGATGATGGCGTCAAGTTTTTCCGGGTTCGCTTCGATTCCTCGCTCAGAAACGATGAAGCCGAGTAACTTGCCAGCCGGGACTCCGAAGACGCACTTCTCCGGGTTGAGCTTCATGTCGAACCTCTTGAGATTGGCGAAGGTTTCAGCCAAGTCAGTCAAGAGGTCCGCAGTATTCTTTGTTTTTATCATGATGTCATCGACATAAGCCTGAATATTTCTGCCTATCTGGTCGTGTAAACACTTTTTGCATACAACGTTGATACGTAGCACCAGTATTTTTCAAACCAAAAGGCATCGTGATGTAACAAAAAGCCCCAAACGGGGTGATGAAAGAAGTTTTTATTTGATCAGATTCTTTCATTTTGATCTGGTGGTAGCCTGAATAGGCATCCAGAAAACACAAACGTTCGCACCCGGCTGTGGAGTCGACGACTTGATCCACTCGGGGTAAGGCGAACGGGTCCTTGGGGCATGCTTTGTTTAAGGACGTGTAGTCCACACACATGCGCCAAGTTTTGTTCTTCTTAAGAACCAGGACCGGGTTTGCTAACCAGTCCGGGTGAAGAACCTCCTTAATGAATCCGGCTGCGAGGAGTCGGGCGATTTCTTCTCCGATTGCCTTGCGCCGGTCTTCAGCGAAGCGACGAAAGGCCTGCTTCACTGGCTTCGCATCCTTGGCGACGTTGAGGGAGTGCTCGGCGAACTTCCTTGGAACACCCGGCATGTCAGAAGGCTTCCATGCGAAGATGTTCCAATTCTCACGAAGGAAGTTGACGAGCACGCCTTCCTATTTAGCCTCAAGGTCAGTCTCGATTTGGACCGTCTTAGACGGGTCCTCAGGATGGACCTGGACACGCTTAGTGTCCTTGGCCGACTGGAAGGCGGACTCGGTTGCCGCCTTCTTGCTGGGTGGAGCTTGGTCCGGGTCGACAGACGCCTGGATGTCCTCCAGTTCCTGAGCCGCGATCAGGGACTCGGCTATGTCTGCACTGGCGAGATCATACTCGTTGGAGCGCTCGAAGTCGCCAGTGATGGTGATGACGCCTTTGGGTCCCGGCATCTTCAGCTTCAAGTATGTGTAGCACGACCTAGCCATGAATTTGGCATAAGCCGGTCGGCCAAAGATCGCATGATATGCACTCTTGAAGCCGACTACCTCGAAAGTCAACGTCTCGACCCGGAAGTTGTTCGGTTCGCCGAACACAACTTCCAGGGAGATCTGACCCAGAGGCTTAGCACACTTCCCAGGAACTATTCCGTGGAAGGAAGTGTTGCTGGGGCGAAGCTGGGTCTCTGAGACCTGCATCTTCTTCAGGGTGTCTATGAAGATGATGTTGATGCTGGAGCCCCCGTCCATCAAGACCTTGCGGAGCTTGAACCCACCGACTTGGGGATCCACCACCAAAGGATGCTTGCCGGGTTGAGGGATCCGGTCCGGGTGGTCGAGTCGGCTGAAGCCGACTGGCACCTCGGACCAATCAAGCCATTGTGTGACAACCGGCACCGTCGCGTTGACCTCGCGACAGCGCAGCTTCCGACCCCTTTTGGAGTCGGTTCCCTGGAAGATCATGAGTACCCCCCTTTGAGGGGGTATACTGCGCCGCGCCGCCGCCTGCGGCGGAGCCTCCTTCTCCGCCGTCTTCTGGCTCGGGCTGCTTCTCCTTCCGGAGGTGCTGCAAGAAGCTGCACTCCTGGGTCGAGTGCCCCGCCTGATAATTGGCGGTGCTGTGAAAAGAGCAGGGCCTGTCGAGGACCTCCTCAAAGGTTAGTTTTGACGCCTTGCGCTGTTGCCAAGGACGCTCTTTCTTTTGGCCAGCGTCACCGCGCTGGGGGCCACGTTCAGCGGCCGTAACCAGGTCGGCTCCGCTAACCCCATCTCCACCAGCTTTCCGCTTCGGGGGCCGACTGTCCGCGCGCTTCCGACCTGAGTCGGCGGGGACTTTCCGGCTCGAAGACTCGGCTTTTGCCTTGCCCTTGTCTTCGTACCGCATCGCCTCCTCTCCCGTCGCGTACTTACTAGCGACTTCCATGAGTCGGCCCATGGTCTGAATGTTAGATCGGGCCAACTTATGTTTGAGGAGCTCATATTTGACTCCCTGGGAGAAAGCCTGTATGGCCTGCGTCTCGGTGACGTCCTCAATCGAGTTGCGCAGCCGAGTCCAACGCTGTATGTAGTCGCGGACCGACTCGCCCTTCTCCTGGACGCAAAGCCACAGGTCTTGAGCATTTCCAGGGCGCTTATACGTGCCCTCAAAATTCTTGACGAAGGCCTCTTGGAGGTCCCTCCAGTCATAGATGCTATCTTCGGGTAGGCTGTTAAGCCATGCCCGAGCCGACCCTTCCAGCATCAGGGGTATGCTTCAGAGGGCGACACGCTCGTTGCCTCCTCCTATGTTGCAAGCGACCAAGTAGTCGGCAAGCCAAGTTTCCGGCTTGGCTGTGCCGTCATACTTGTCGACGCCGCTAGCAATCCGGAACCGGTCCGGGAACAGCTCGGACCGAATCCGCCTGCTGAAGCAAAGCGGTCCGGTGGAGGCAGAGCCACCCGGCTGGTTGACCTCGCCAGCGCGTCGTTCGGCCCGCACTCGGGCTGCCCACCGCCCCTCAATGTCATCGCGAGCATCTCGGGCGTCGTTCGCTCGGTGGGAGCCGGCTTGTCGTCGCTCAGCCTGGAGTCGGTTGATCTCCTGGCGAGCGTCAAGTCGGTTCATGGACCGACTCGGCTGAGACGATCCAACTGTGGCAGGGTGACTCGGAGTCGCCCGAGGCTGACTCCGGGTTGCCTGGGAGGCCAGTCGGTTGCTGACCGACTCAGCCTCATTTTGTTGTTCCACCGCCGTCTTCATCAGCGCGACGACTCGACGGTGGATTTCTGCCGCAGGACCATCTGCCGGAGGCGGCAGTGAGTCGGCCAACGCGGCAGCCGCGAAGAGGTTTTGTGCCGGTGTCTGGAAGACAGGGACACCATCCTGTTCTCGCCCGAAGAGTGGGGCCCGAGTAGCCCGGCTCCTCCGGGCGGCTGAAGAAGATCGCCGGTTCGCGCGACTGCGCGAACCGTGAGGATCATTCGGTTGCCGTTCCCGCTGTTTGAGTGCCGCCCGCTCTTGATCGAGGCGCTCTCGTTCAGCAAGGAGGGCTCGCCGAGAGGCCTCCAAGGCCCTCTCGGCTTCCGACTGTCCACCAATGGGCGTATGCAAGTGCTCAAGTGCCGCCCTTGCCGCTGCGGTAGACGTGCCCGCGTCGTCAGTGGCGCCATCCCCAACCACGTACACCTCTGCCGAGGCGGTATGGCTGTGCGAACTCTCGTCCCCTTCGGATTCGGAATCCAGAAGGGGTAGGAGAGATTCGGCGCCCACCATGGCGACGAACTGGGAGCGTCCTTCGCCCTTACCCAGAGCAGAAGGAGATCCGGGCCGGAGCTCGGACTTCACTTCCTCCGCGGGGCAAGGACGCAGATCTTGAAGACGCAGCTGGCCGAAGGCATCGGCCACAAAGTGAAGGCTGCCGAAGATCAACTTCGAGCCTTCGGGGTGTACACTTGGTGACATGTTGCCGGCGATGAGCTTGTCGCCGGTGATTGGAGAAGATCCTGCCCGGATCATGGCTCCAAAGCACGCTGCCCCTACCTGGCGCGCCAACTGTCGCGGGGAATTCGCGGCAATATCCATTTGTAATAGGATTGTCGGGAAGGCGTGTATGGAAAATCTAGGCGGTGCACACAAGAACTTTACCCAGGTTCAGGCTCTCCAAGGATGGAGATAATACCCTACTCCTGCTGAATATATTTGATGATCTTGCGTGAAAAAGAGAGTACAGGAGGTTGAAGATGAAGCTAGTTTGTCTAGAGGTCAGAGAATGTAGTATCCAGCCAGCCCCCTCTACATGGAGGGCTCGGCCTTATATAGGCCTGTACATTAGCTGACTCGGTCACTCGGCTGAGCTTCGGTTACTGTCCTAATTAACTGTAATGTTTACATCTAGTAACCATCTGAGTAACGCCAGTCTTCATGCCGGTTGAAACGTATGCCTTGATGAGTTGTAACGCCTGTCTTAATGGCACCCGGACGTTGCACTGGTGCGGGCCTTTATTGGGCTTTCGTCCGAGTGGGCCTGTCCAAGCTTGTTGGGCCGACTCATTATATTGGGCCTACCCTGTTGGGCTTCCCTCATCAGTGGCCCTGTATAAATAGTTTTGCACAAGTGAGAAACTGGTTTGTGCTAGCACTCTGCAGTGCTAGCGGTAGAAAAACCCTAGAGCCTAGAGCCACCTGTGTGACACAACTGTGTCACAGGTGGTCTACCGCTTTATAGTTGTGTCACACAGGTGGTCTACCGCTTTATGACTCAGGTACATCTCTGTACCAGGGGAGAGCTTGTAAATGCTAAGGGACCTGCACTGCAATAGTTTGTGTGCCGAGTTAGAAGACTGTTGGAGGTTCTCTCCTTATTAGGGATCAGAGTTAGTTGTGCGCTGAGGGCATGTAATGTGCCAAGATCGGGCTGAATAGTTAGGCTACGTCAGTTAAGGGTTCACCTGTGTGTGCCTCCGGTGACACAGGTATCGATCTGCCTGAGCCGGTTACCGTTGTGCGTTGTGATTGACTGTGTCACCGGTGACCCACTTAATCCTACGTGGCATGAGTGTAACGGTCAGGCACCTGTGAACCCTATATATAGGGGACCAAGGGAGGTCTTCGACCTCAACCTTGCTCAACTCAGTAAATCATATTCGACCGTTGCAAGCCTCTCACCCTCTGAACAAAAGCCAAACTTCCTAAGAGTTAGTTCAAGAGAGTTAGAGCCTTTGAGCAAAGAGCATTGGTTCCTCCAAGAGTTGTTGCTGCTGAATCTGTTACTCTTGGAGTGTTTACTCCTAGACGGGCGTAGGAGTTGCTAGTATCACCCAAGCTTGTGTGGGCTGAACCAGTAGTCTGTGAAGGTGATCTGAAGACTACCTGCTGCAAAGCTAAAAGACTTCTACAAACAAAGCAAGAGGCCTGATTACTCAGGTACTCGGAGAACAAGCACGATTCAGTGCTGGTGATCTCTTCGGAGTAGTTTCTCCAATGGAGACGTACTTCTCTGAAAAGAGTAGGGAATTTCGGTGAAAAACACCTTGTCTCTCTGAGTACTTCTTATATTGTCTTTTAGTTACTCACTAGATCTGCATGCTTATGTGTTCTTAGATATACATTGTTTATCTGTGATAGATCACTTTTCACCTGTGTTAGTGTAGCTGTGCCTCAGTTGTTGTATATCATATCTCTTACCTGTGTCAGCTACCTGTTACACAGCTATCTGTCTTACTTATCTGTTTTTGAGTCATTAGCTCACTTGTGTTACATACATGTGTGACAGCTACGTGTTAATTTACATAACATATATTGCATGTGCCGTTCACCTGTCACACAGCTAGCTTAACCTTGCAATCTGCTAAGACTTAATTAGATAACCTAACCAAAAAGAAGTGAATTTAGTTAGCCTCCTATTCACCCCCCTCTAGTCGGCTCCTTCGGTCCTTTCACTGACGCGGAAGGGGGAGGAGGCCCGTAGAGGGGATCAGCGGCGGAGGAGGACGCCGCCGGCGAGGGAATCGAGCGAGCTCGCTTCGAGGTGGAGATCCCAGTGTGAGACGGGGTTCGAGGTTTCGTTAGGAAATTGTGACCGTGGAATGCAAAATTTTGAAATCTTATTTCATGCGCTTTCAAACGGCGGATAAATCTACATTTGGTCCAGTGAGAGAAAAAAAATCAGCATGTTGGTATTCGTAGTTATTCTTATACCTTTTCTTACGATATTTTTTTTACAAATTTTATAAAATACCAACTACATGGTGATCGATAACACAAAAACTCTATGGTTTATATTTATTACACCTAATATGTACCATCAATATTATAGCAGAGTTTAGTGTCTCATTTGTTTTACATCTAGATTGACATGTTGAGCCCACTCATAATGATGACTCAGCACTACGATAGCACAACAATGATGGCCTCATTTCTAAGTAAACCGAGTCCAATTCATAGAGAAATAATTTCTTCTCTCAATCCATGATGGACATGAGGGGTTTGGTAAGGATAGCCACTAAACTATTGCTCAGTTGAGATTTAAGTGGAGAGGAGAGTGTCATGAGGTGATGGTGGTGACAAAAGCATTAATGAGTTGGACAACGGGACGAGCCACGGCCAAGCGGGGTTAGAAAGAGGGTAGTTGCTATAGCAAAAGAGCATTACATATAACCATAAAGTATTTAGGCTCTAATTAATTTAAAAAAAGTTTACTTAAGTAAGGGCACTCCCAATGCATTATATCTTAGGTTGTATCGTATTGCATTAAATAACTGTTTAGATACAACATTCTCAATGGTTTGTACCTTAGTGTTGTATCTAAAAACGTTCTCATTTGTTATATTTTATGATCTATACTACCTTTTTAACCTTGTAACCTGTTTGTGGTATAGTTCTAGTACATAGTAGTACATGTATGAGCCACATATGATCACTCAAGAATTAATTTACATCAATTACACCGTTAAGAGCCGGTTCCAAATTAAGAGACAGTTTCCTTCTCTTTCCTCCATAACTACCATGCCACATAAGTTTTTTATCTAGATTGCATGACTTAAGAGACAGATGAATTGAAGCATTAGGACTGTCCTAATGTTCAAGGCCTTGTCAATCACATAGAGATAATCACCCCGTAAAAGGAAACACAATGCCCTATTTTTCTTTCACACAGCTATTCTACCGTACTCCTAGAACCCATATCCAATAGCCCTGGTGTTGTTGATACACAAACACAAATTGGGTTCCCAAAAAGGCCCAGACCCGGCAGTGGCAAATCGGGGAATTCCGCGCATTTGACCTAACTACCCCTCCCCATCATCTCGTCATCCTCCTCTCCTCTCCCCCTTTCCGTCTCCCACCATTGCCCCTGCCTTCCCCCGAATTTCTCTCCCCCGAATTCCTCTCTTTGCCCCTCGCCCTCCACACTCTACCCCTGTCCCCTGCCCCTGCCCCTGCTCCTCCTCGGCCCGTTCAAATCCACCCCCCGCAGCCTCACTCTTCGCGCGCCCAGCTCCTTCGCCGGAGCCGGGAAGGTGGCGCCGGTCGGTGGCGGCGGAGTTTCTTGGATCTCTGGTTCGGGCGTCTTTGTTCTGTTGCCGATTGATCCCTTGCTGGGTTTCGCGATTCCGGGGGTGGATGGCTCGTCTGGCGCGGTAAAGGTCGCGTCTTTGTGGCTCTGCGGAGGGAGGGGGTCGGATCTTGTTGTGGTCGGCGGACTGCGCCGCCGTTGGAGCTTCCGCGAGTTGGCTCTTCCAATTTCCGGTGAGTCTGAGCTCTTCTTGGCCACTCGCACGTGCCTAGTGTTCTTGCGATTTGGGATTGTTCTTCAATCTTGCTTGTCTGTGAGATCGATTGTTCAATTGTGGCGAAGGACAGTAGATTTCTAGTGTTTATCCTCCACTGATTGTGTATGCGTTGCTGATTCGTTTGCTTCTTTGATCAGGAGGTACTCGGAGCCGTGAGTTCCTTGGTGATCGCTGATGGCCAACCACGAGCTGGTTCTCGGGCATGGGCAGGACGCCGAGCTAGCTCTGGGGCAGAACCACCACGACTTTGGGCAGGATCATGGGCTAGGCCTTGGGCACAGCCACGACCTCGGCCTCGGCCACCCGCACGACCATGACCTCGTCCTCGGGCAATCGCACGACCACGAGCATGACCATGACCTGGTTCTCGGGCACCACCATGACAGCCAACTGGTCCTTGGGCACGACCACCATGGCCACACCAGTGATCTTGCTTTGGGGCAAGGGCACGAGGAGGACTCGCTGGACGGGGAAGGCCATCATGACCTTGGCTTGTCGGAGAACCATGAGTTGGCGCTCGCCGAGACGCATCACCTTGGTGCCGACCAGAATCTCGATCAGCTCTCGCTTGAGCAAGCCCACGAGCTTGCCCTCCAGCCGGCCCATGACTTCTCGCAGGGCCCTCTTGCTGTCGCCCCTGTTGTCCAGTCACGGATGATGGTCGTCAGCACTGAGTTTCAGCTTGTGGTGGGGCAGGAGTTTCCAGATGTCATGAGCTGCCGCAGGGCCATCCGTAACACTGCCATTGCCTGCCACTTTGAGATACAGACGGTCAAGTCTGACAAGACGCGCTTCACTGCTAAGTGTGCTGCTGAGGGCTGCCCGTGGCGCATTCATGCTGCAAAACTTCCTGGAGTGCCCACTTTCTCCATCAGAACTATACTTGACAACCATAGCTGTGTGGGGATAAACCATCTCGGCCACCAGCAAGCGTCTGTTCAATGGGTTGCAAGTACTGTTGAAGAGAGGCTGCGTGAGAACCCCCACTGCAAGCCCAAGGAAATTTTGGAAGAAATCCACAAGTCACATGGAATCACACTATCGTACAAGCAAGCTTGGAGAGGGAAGGAGCGGATAATGGCAGCAGTTCGAGGGTCTTTTGAAGAAGGATATCGCCTCCTGCCTGAGTACTGTAGGCAAGTGGAAAGAACAAACCCAGGAAGCATTGCCCGTGTCTATGGGAACCCGGATGACAACTGCTTCCGGCGACTCTTCATATCGTTCTATGCATCAATATATGGTTTTGTGAATGCATGCCGTCCGCTCATTGGGCTCGATAGAACTACTCTGAAAAACAAGTATCTTGGTACATTGTTTCTTGCCACTGCTTTTGATGGTGACGGTGCTCTCTTTCCTCTGGCATTTGGCGTAGTTGATGAGGAAACTGATGAGAACTGGATATGGTTTTTGTCTGAACTGCATGAGTTGCTGGAGAAGAACACAGAGAACATGCCAAGGCTCACCATCTTGTCAGATAGGCGCAAGGGTATTATTGATGGAGTTGATTTCAACTTCCCAACTGCATTCCATGGGTACTGTATGCGCCATCTCAGTGAAACTTTCCGAAAAGAGTTCAACAATTCAGTTCTTGTCAACCTTCTCTGGGAAGCTGCTCATGCGCTGACTGTGATAGAGTTTGAAACTAAGCTGCTAGAGATAGAGGACACGTCACAAGAAGCTGTTTGTTGGATAAGACGCCTTCCTCCTCGTCTTTGGGCCACAGCTTACTTTGAGGGGACACGGTACGGTCACTTAACAGCAAATATCACAGAGTCGCTGAATTCTTGGATACTGGATGCCTCTGGCCTTCCCATAAATCAGATGATGGAGTGCATCCGTCGCCAGCTCATGACATGGTTCAACGAACGGCGTGAAGCAAGCATGCAGTGGACAACTATCCTCGTGCCCACAGCTGAGCGCCGTGTGCAAGAGGCCATCGAGCGTGCGCGGGGCTACCAAGTCGCCCGTGCCAACGAGGCAGAATTTGAGGTCATCTCGCCTCACGAGGGGACAAACATCGTGGACATCCGCAACAGGTGCTGCTTGTGCCGCGGGTGGCAGCTCTATGGCGTGCCCTGCGCCCACGGCGTGGCGGCGCTCCTCTCCTGCAGGCAGAACGTCCACCGCTACACGGAGAGTTGCTTCACCGTCGCGACGTACCGCAAGACATACTCGCAGACCATACACCCTATCCCGGACAAAACCCTCTGGAACGAGATGTCTGACCAAGGCGAGGCCGAAGAGAGCAAGGTAGAGGTAATCATCAACCCACCGAAGTCGCTGAGGCCTCCAGGGAGGCCGAGGAAGAAGAGGATCCGCGCGGAGGACCGCGGACGGATCAAGAGAGTCGTGCACTGCAGTCGCTGCAACCAAACAGGCCATTTCAGAACTACCTGTGCTGCTCCAATATGAAGGCCATCAAACAGGCAGTACTGGACTATGAAGTAGCTGCTGCAGTGTTGCTATGAAAGAAGTTAGAAGTTAGCGTCTACTATGCAAACTTCCTTCTTGCAGATTAGTGTTCTTTGGTTATACTAGATATACTGCTGTTGGTTTAGCTGTGATGAATTTAATAATGTTATTAACTTGTGTTTGCCCTGCTAAACCGAGGGAAATATGAGAGTAATTATGTGGTCAGGTTGTTCCATGAAATATGTGGCACTCTTGAATCAAATGGCATGTACTTTATGCTGATGTTGATAAGCAAGCTGTCGTGCAACCTGAAGCGTTTATCAGGTCAGGTGGTTGTGATTAAATCGGTGCTATAGCTGCTGTAATGCTGCATCTTCCTGATCGTTATGTTTGGTGAGGTCGCAGGCTTGTTTAGGATGCAAGAGTTCAATATGACTTTTGTAGGAAACAGTGCAGCTCCTGCGAGAATCCTGTGAAATTCATGCATCCCAAAACAGCAAGCAAGATGCAAGATCCATCACACTCACCCAGATGAAAATTCTAAAGAATAACATATAAGCGCATCAGCTTTTAACAAAATTTCTGCTAAAGAATAACATATAACCATTTCTACATACATAGTACACTGGTACGTATACATTCTGCAGGTTACAGCCTATGAATTCCTTGCAACAAGATAATCAGCTCATCATTTACATGCTACGGCAATGATCAGTGCAAGATCATAAGTCAAAGTTCATATGCTCGGTGTCAGCTGAGCTTCAGCTACCTGTGTCTTCTGGGAGTCTAAACCGGGGAACTGACCTATGTCATGACCTTCTACTTGGTTTAAGTTGTCATGCAAACCAATCGCAAACTCCTCGGATCGTTCGCCACAGCTCGCAAAGTAGTCGGCTACCTGCATTTACAAATTTGAACCAAGAACTTAGCATCGAACAGAGAGAACTCATATGCTGTAGAGTGTAGAACCTGAAAATGTCAGATGTGCTGTAGAGTGTAGCATGTTCGAAGAAAGAGCAAAGGATTGCAGAATTTACATGATTTCCAAGAGACATTCCGCTTAATACCGCTGCTTCTATACTTGAACCCGTGAGCCAGTCACCACAAATGCCTGCTCGCCCCTGGGGATCAAATATGCACGGTACTCCTGGAGTGTTCATGGGTAAAGCTGCACCCCTGTGTTGCCGGTATGAATTCATCATTGTGTATCAACATAATGAAACGGAAACAGAAATAAAAAAGTCCAAGACATGCATTGTTATACCACAACTGTACTCTTGTGTAAAATGGTAGCTGAAGAGATCCTTTTGACAGCCCCAAAGCAAGTTCAACTCCTCCAAGCATGTCTTGTTTCACTTTTTCTGCAGTGACATTTGGGATATTTTCCTATAATTTAATGGTTAAATGTGTTAGAGAATTCGACTAAAAAGGATGAAAAAGCTCAGGAACTCCATCTTGGCATGTGGTCTTTCAATTAATCGTAATACTGCATGCTGCAACCAAATGATACAACAAAAAAAGTATTGACCAACTTCATCAAAAAAGCCACCTGTGGAACTTTATTTCTTCTTCCGAAAGAAGCAGTGCTGAAAAATGTCCAGCACTCAGCTCTGTCTGACTGCAGAGGGAAAAGTTTCTGGGTATTGTTGGCCATCCAAGAGAGAGAATCAACATCTTTCACAAATGCTCCTTCAAATGGTCCATAAGAATCATTATGTGGGATTGGAAGAGGATCTTCGAACGCCGCAAGTAGTGCCCAGACAGAACTCAGCTCTAGTCTCTGAACATAGAGGGCATGAAATTCAGTAAGAACTTGGAAGAAAAGGATATGTCTAATGAGTTCAAAATTTGGTCCAATAGTAAACCTTCATTTGCCTTGTCAATTGTGGTAAACCTGATGTTGAGAGCAGACGGTTGGCGCATTTCCCTGATCAATGAGTTCAAAGAAGGATCAATACGATGTTCACAAAGAAAAGTTCGAAATATGTGCTTCATGTAGGGAAAAAGAAGAAGATGAGTTCCGTAAACACAAAGCAATGATATTGCATCAAAAAGTCTCGTCTCTTTCTTGTCTATGGTTCATAGTACTTTGCTACTTCCAAAAAAAATCGCGATCTTTTTAATGCTCCTTTTTACATTTCTATACTGATTCATATACTAATCTTATGTCATTTTTATATTTCTATACTGATTCATAAACTAATAGAAGAAGAAAATGTGCCACAACCATCCAAGTTAAGTACAAGGAGACGTCAGTAATCCATCGAGTCTCGATGGAAATGAAACACGATCTGTTCTCAGAATTGACATTTGAATACATACGCTTATCTGTTATTTAGCAAAATGAGAATATAATTGTAGATATATGGCATAAGAAATTATACCTAAGCTGTACCAATTTGATATCTCGGCAGTACTTTTTTAGACAATTGTGTAACTTCACTTTATAACGTGGGACAACTAGGTTTACAAAAGATTGTAGAGCTGTCACAAAGGACCAGATTGGAAAACCACTGAAAGCTGAACTCCTAAAATAGAAACTTAAAACATACTAAGCAAAATGAAGTATTAAAGCATGTTTTGCATATAAAAGAGCTTAAAGAGAAACAATATTGGAAAAGAAATTTGCACTGACCATTATGTGCTATTACAATTGCATCATATTGACCCTGGGGCTTCTCATTCTCAAACAAGCGCCATAGGCCGTTGAACGGCTCAAGCTTGCTTATCCAACAAGGCCGTATAACTTTAATCATGTCAGTCTGCACCGGTTGACATGCAACTCAGCAATAAAATGAGCAGCCAAGAAAGTGATAGAAATCAAAAGTTCAGCAAGTGATTGATGGATTGAACTTCAACAACCAAATCACAGCGATATTCAGTCACTACGCTCTACAGTGGGATATGATCCTCAAATGGTGTAGTGAGTGAAGCTATGTTTAACTCGATACTACACGGGGCATGCATCCGCAACCGCAAGATGTCGATTTGATATACCTCAGGCAGCATGGCATCCGCAAGCGGGCGCATTCCGTTCACGGCGATGTACCTTGGCGTCGACGAAGGCATAGGTCTGAAACGGCCACCAGCCTCGAGCTCACCGATCGAGCCCTTCCATTCGCGGACCAGCCCTCTCTCGACCCACTCGTCGACCACCTTCTGGAACCTCTCGTCGCTCGCGGTGAAGAACTGCGCCGCGTGATCGAACACCAGCTGCCGCTCGTCGTCGTCGACCGTCCTGGTCGCCAACCTCCCGCCTAAACCGTGCATCCCCTGCATCAGCGGCGAGCAATGGAGTGAGTCTCGCGCGCGTGGACGGGCGCGGAGCGAGGGAGGGTGGGTGAGGTGGGGGTAAAGAGGCGAACCGTGTCGAAGACGACGGCGCGGACGCCGCGGGCGGCGAGGGCGGAGGCGCAGGCGAGGCCGGAGGCTCCGCCGCCGATGACGGCGACGGTGGGGTCGGGGGCCACGGGGGTGGAGAAGACCACCTGCTCCTGCTGGAAGCTCTTCTTGATGGCTGACTGCCGCGAGAACCGGGGCTTACCGCGCCGGGGCCGCGGGGGCGGACGCGCTCCTCCGCCACCGTTGGCAGCGGCCACCACTGCCGCGGCGAGCTTCACGGCGGTGCGGCGAGGGCATGGGGCGTGGTGGTGGAGGAGGAGAGGAGACGGCGGCATCGCGGCCTTGCAAGGTGCTCGACGAAATGCTGGAGGGGCAGCGGGAGCGGGTAGCCGGGTAAGCAGACCGTTATCTGTTTACGAGTTGGATTTTTTGCTTTTACTTTTACTTTGAGTAAAAGGCTAACAATCTTTTTCTCGACAAACTATAGAGTTTAGGGTTGCTTCTTTGATCGAACGGGAGCCATTTCTTCGGTCCTCCCCTACGTTCTCTTCCCTCTCCCTCAACGAGTGATGAGCTAACAATAGTAATGATGTGATATGGCTGGGCATAGCGAGCGGTGATGCCGCCACTTGACGATGAGTTCACCACAGGCCTTGGGTTATGGGGCAAGACAGCGAGGCAACAGATCGATGGAGCGCGGCATGGCGAGGTGTTGGTACTAAAAAATGATAGGTCGGGTGGGATGGGGGCAGCGAAGGAGGGAGGGAAATGTCGAGTGTGAGTGGTAGAGGCGGGACTGTAAAGCAGGGGTACAGAGATGCATGGCAGTGTAGATAAAGGGGAAGAACGTGGTGCGACGATGAGAGTCCACTCTATATAAATTCCTTCTTCTTTTCTTCTTCAAAAGAAAGGAGACCTATCATAGATAATTTTTAATGCTTAAATAGAGAGCACCTGCAGAACTAGCACAAGCGCAATACCTTCTCTTGCCTCATCATCACCTTTCGGCTCTTCTTGGGTGTCACCCCCTGCTTCTACTGCGGCTTCTAGTGTCACCTCTGCCATCATCGTCTCCCATGATTGGTGACACTTCTCCACGCTCACCCTCGCGTCTCGCTACCATTGCTATTGCTTCCATCTCACCTTCCATGTACACCCGAGGGTCGTCAACCCTTCTCTAAACATGAAAACCTAACTTTAAGCCTCACTGGCCGACGGTCGTCCCTAGAGAAGAGAGCTTGGTGGAAAAGGAACCAGAGCTACATAGTGATAGCGGGGTGTACATGCGCCTGAGTCTAAAAATTTGTTCCTGACAATCAGTCTATACATCACTCTAGTCTACACAGGGTGCACAATGATGGTCTAGATTACAGTAGCCGATGGAGCTCTCACTCCTCTAGTAAACCCCGGTCAGTTTTGGTCTAGCTCCGCCACTGAGCACTAGGGAGAAGAGAGAGCGCGTCGGATTGGGAGGTGATATGGAGACATCACCAATAGTTTTTGTGACACAAAATACATGCAAGTGTTGTTCGACAAGAATCCAATCGGAATTCCCCTAAAAAAAGAATTTACTCGGAATACATGATTCCCATAGGAACTCAAGGCATTATAAATCCAAGAAAGTTTTGCAGGAAATTTTTCTGTTTCATGCGAAATCTTGAATGGGCGCCAACCAGTTTACTCATTCCTTCTAAATATTCTAGGATATCCAGCATCACATGATACATTTATTTTGATACAATATTTATTACTTTTCGTTTTGATGCAATCATGCGTCACATGACATTTTTAGATCCCGTGATGAAACCAGATTCCCTCGATGAAACATTGCACTGGGATTTCTGCCCATCCAAATGTTATTTATTCCTGACCAATGAATCATGGTTTTATATGCACGCCTGATGCAGCGACGGCAAGGCAACAGCTGTACAGATTATCAATTGGCAAGGCCGAACACGGCGTTGGGTGCTTCCGCTTCCGTCTTGATTCCTCCCCATGAGGCGCTCACTCCAGGGATAATTTGGCCATTGTCAAGGCTAACACCTTGACTCCGTTCGCCATGTCCTCCGGCGACGCATACTCTTCTGGTTTGTGGCTGTAACCTGCAACCAGAAGGATTAGTTCAGTAACCATTTTCTTTGATGTAGTTTGTTAGCTTTGCTAGGTGTTGTGTCATATTGTAAAATTTGAGATTAGACCACTTCAACAAACACAGAAGCAGCATTCCTAAGACATGCCTTAAAATGACTTTTTAGATATCCACCACGATCTTTACAGTATATTTTTTCTGACATGCACGTCTAAACTAGTATCAGATATTAGATTATCTAGAACATTGTAGCATCTTAATTATTCGTCATAAAATAGGATGGAAGTGTTGTTGTGGAGGAGTGAAGTACAGACCTTTGTAACAGGGAATGAAGATCATACCCATCGGTGATATTCTGCAGAGAAAACACGTGCACGTGTTAATCGAGTGTACCCACAATGAAAGCTAGCTAAAATAGATACTGGAAATCCTTGTTGGGGCCTGGTACTTCACCTGGCCATGAAGAGTGAATCGTGATAAGCTCTGCTGATCATCAATTTAGATTCTAGGCCCAGCTGTTTTGCAGCAAATTCCATTGCGTTAATGACTGATTTGTCAGACAGAGCAGGTGGATCCTGGTTGATGATCTTGAATTCTGATAGGTCTACTCCGCGGCTCTTTGATATCTCAATTGCAGATTGGTGAACCTTCTCAATGACAGTATTCCTTCTCTTTTCATCAATATCTCTTACATCTGTACATACAATATTGGGAAATTGTTAGTTGGAAAATTATCATATTTTCCTAAGGAAAATCATACTTGTATCAAAAGAAATGGCTCCTACCAATTTCCAGGTGTGATTTACTTGGGATGCTATTGATTGCTCCTGGATGTAGCTGCAGAATACCTGAATGACAATAATCGGTTAGTAATATGTGCATAAGCATACCTTGACCATCTTCTTAATATGTTGATTGATCACTAGCTTCATAAATATCCTTTTGCAACTAGAAACGCACTCAGATATTCTAATTGAGAATATCATTCACAGGCATGAACTAATGGTAAATATGATTTAGAAAATAAAACCTAATTTATCAAGCGTACCAACAGTGCCAACAGTATCAACTGATCCTGACGCCAAAACATGCTTCTCAACTGCTAATGCCAACTCAGCTGCTGCCAGCCCAGCATCATTTCTGTAAAACACCCCTTTACCATACATATGTGGAGAACCTTCAACAGGAATGTAATAAAATGGATGGAGGTGCTAACCTTGCGGGCATGAGCACTGCTCCAGCATGACCCCCATTCCCTTCAAATTCCACCTTAATACTTGCAGGAGCAGCGATAGCAGTAACAATGCCAACTGGGACACCTGTTGTAAGAACAGACATGATCACAGGAGTAAGAGTAATTTCAAACCATATACATATTAATTCACTCAAAATCCAACCTTCTTTTTCTAAGATGGGACCCTGTTCAATGTGCAATTCTATGAAAGCAAAATAGCTCTCTTTGTTCAGAACCACATTATGTAGATCTTCTGGATGTATCTTGTAGCCAGCAGAGTCAGCAGCATCAACAAATGATACATTCTGGTTGTCAACTGTCCTTTTTAGGGACTGAACTAGTTCTTCGCTCCCTGCCATTAGGCGGCTGTACATTTTCAACGAGAGAAAAGATGAGAACCAACAAATTAGGATCATGCCACAATTAGCACAAGCATAATTGATATTATTGCTTCAAATAAGTTGTAACTTGTGGTAAATGAGGGTCAACCTTCCCAGGCAGCTAATTCCAAATCGTGTAGGCTCCTCTGATGTGAACATGATAACCTCCAAAGACCTATTTGGCTGGAAACCGGACCTGATTGACACATTCAAGCCAAGCATCTAAGGTTTATCTCAAGATGAAAAACATAACGAAATTCAACATTTAGCTCGGAGATGTGCCTCCAAAGGTGTGATAACATAGACAAAACATGCAAGTTCTCAATATGAAAATATAATTAAGTCTAGTCATATAGCCTGTTGTGACCTCAAATGGTGTAGAAATTACTCAAGCATTTCTGAAATGCAATGGAAGCATCAATTTCTTGAAACTCAGTGTCCACCTTGAAGTTGTCTAATCCTCTAAACGTATAATTATACGATAATAGGTATGCTGTGGATTATGCTTTGAACTAAATATTTCAGGCTAAAGCACATTTTCAGGGATGGGAGAATGAGATGAGGTACAGCTTATTAAAATTTGCATTAAGGAAAAATGTGTACTAGTGCAATGTATCAAGTACAAACATGTCCCAGTTTAGCATCGATAGTCCATGATGATACTTCCCCCAAATAAATTTTTTTAAGTGAGAGAGTAAGGATTTATTGGCATTATTTCCACTTAGCTGAATAACTCCATCTTTCCTTTTCCATTTCATTAAGTATCAGATGTATGATTAGCAAAAAAAGTGCTTGGTTGGATTCCACAACAGAGGTAGATCTTTAGCAGCCTACTAGACAGCTCTAGGAAAGAACTAATCAATATATGCACTATGCAGCATGTAACTCAATCAGATTTAATGACCCACGAATAGCTGATCAGATGCAGTCTAACCATCTAATGTTTTGAATAAAAAAGAAAGTAAACATAACATGAACGATGGTGAAAAAGCATGCAAGCCACAAAAGAAAAAGAAATACATTTTTAAGAAATGGTGAAAGATACTTTTAAGCAGAATCTGTACCTTTTTAGCACACTAATTGCTTCAAGAGCACCCAGAACACCAACAACCCCATCATATTTGCCTGAAAATGGAATGGCATCAACATGAGAACCAGTTGCAACTGCTCCTAGCCCCGCCTCAGAACCCACCCTGTAGAGAAGTATGCAATATCAAAATGAGAAACAAAATTGGCCAGTACACATCTGTTCCTTTTGTACATATCAAGTCCAAAAGATGCAGAGAGCTTTGAGACATCAAGTAAATCCAGCTGGAAGCAAGAGCACTAATAACATTAGTTTCATAATTGGCACTTCACCAAATGGGGTCCTTCCTATTATGAAATTATAATCTCGGCATCTCGAGCAAAGAAAATTAGTTACATGGTGAAGGTACTAGTCCAACAATACAAAACATGAAACTTCAAGCTGCACTTGCCATGGAAATGTTTGCCACTGTCCATAGCTAAAGACTTCTAAAGACAGGCACACCAACCAAGAACAGAATCCCAGAGCTACCAAAGACCAACTCACCAGCGGCCAAATATGTTACCAACGGCATCTTCTCGAACCGCAAGGCCAAGCTGTTTCATTATCCCTTTTATGTACCTATACATCAAGAGTAGAAGTCAAGATCAGCGTAGGTAGCCACTAGCCAGATATGCACATCATCATGGGCCAACAGAATGTATACCGTGTACACATAACCATTCAAAATGCCATGGCCACTCTGAAACAACGTGAATTCAAATTACTACAATGATAAGTGGACAAGATGGAAGGGGAAAACCTGTCTCGTGCTAGTAGAGTGGTTCTTACCAAGACCGTGCTTTCGGCTTCTGCCACCTATCATATGTCAGTCATACCCATACCTAAGTGGGTGGAGAGCAGACTCTGACAAAATTTCCAATTCCATTTGGAAAGGCGAGGGAGGTGAGACTGCAAATGGGGGCCACTCTCTCGTTAATTGGAAGGTGGTGTGTCGTCCGCAGGAGTTAGGAGGCCTGGGCATTGCTGACCTTGAAAGATTTGGTCGTGCTCTCCGCCTTAGATGGCCTTGGTATCAATGGACGGACCCCGGTTGGCCCTGGGTCGGAATGGAGCTCCCATGTGACCAAACTGACATGCCTCTCTTCAGAGCTTGCACGAAAATTTCTGTGGGTGATGGGAGCAAGGCCCTGTTCTGGCACGATCATTGGATCGGGAATGTGCCCATGCGCCTTCGTGCCCCGGAGCTCTTTAAAATCACATCAAGAAAAAATAGGACGGTGCAAGCTGAGCTTCAGAATGAAAGATGGATTACAGCAAATCTCGCGGATCCACACCCCCGCGCAGCTCTTCCAAGTCATCGATAAGATCCGGGCCTAGACCCTTCCCATCCGGACTCCACCGGTTGGAAATGGATTGCCTTCGAAATTTACTCTGCAAGCTCGGCCTACATGATTCAATTCTCCGGCTCTCACCCAAGGTTCGAGTCAGCTAAGATTTGGAAGGTACACGCGGAACCAAAATGCAAGATCTTCTCCTGATTGGTTCTGCATAGTCGTATCTTAACAGCTGATGCCCTAGCCGTGAGAGATTGGCCTCACAATCTAACTTGCCACCTCTGTCTGCGCAGTTCCGAAACAGCCATGCACCTCTGCAAAGATTGCCCCTTCACTGTTGTCGCTGTGTGGTCCTTGGTGAACCTTTTGACTGGGCTCTTAGGTCGTCCCCACGACACCTTCCTTTCCTTCCAGCGACGTGTGATGGGAAGAGATGATGTATGTTTCGCAGCAGCAAAGCCGTGAGTCCAGGAGTGGCCACCCCATGTATGTCATGTGCAACGTTTGGAACGAGAGAAACCGTCACATTTTCAACTCAGCTAGACAAACCTACGAGTTGGCGTTCCTGACTTTCCAAGACATTAGCCTAGGGAAAATGAGCAGTGCGGCGTGGGGGGAGTAGTCCACATGTGGACCCCCAGGTTCGGATTGTTCCTTTCAAAAACAATCTATTTGTAATTATTACTCTTATTCTTCTTAATTGTTCTTAATTAATTGAAAGGCAGTGCTCCTGCCAGTTTCTCAAGAAAAATTTAATACTATATTTATGAAATCAAGATCTCTCGAGTGCCAAATGATCAACAACCCAATTTGATTCCGAGTATACTCGCCATGGAAGATAGCTAACTCCCAGGAGTACGGGGATTTTGAACTGGGTGTGGTATCCTCACCTCCGAGCTTGCACATCCTTGTCGCTGTACAGAACGCGGGTCACCGACGGCGCCGGCGAGTCGGAGAACGAGGCCAGTTCATCAATCTGCGCAACCAAAGCGGGACAAAACTATCACTACTACATTGCCAACCACCTCATACCATCGGCGCCGATTAGAACAGGTGCGCGCGGGGATCACAGTTCACTGATACAACGCGCGCGCCAGAGAGCAACCAGGGGTCCAGGGTTACCGAGGCGCGCGTCGTGTACCTGGCGCTGGAGGCTCTCGGAGTCGACGCGGAAGAGGGAGGAGCTACCGCGGACGCCGTCGCCCTCGACGCCGCCGGATGCGGGGAAGCCGGCGAACTCCTCCATAGTCCGCCGCGCCGCCGCGTCGTCGTGGCCCTGGCCGCCCGCGGCGGCGGCGGCGGCGGCGGCGACGGCGAGGAGGAGGAGGAGGAGGCGCGGGGCGTTCGGGAGCATGGTTCGATTTCGAGGGGGTGAGATGGGAGGAGGCTTGGGAGTGTGCGGTGGTGGTGGGGAGAAGTGGGAGATGACGCGACGGCAGGAGGTGGCGTGGCGAGGGAGGAAGACGACATGAGTCCGGCGGCTTGTGCCTGCTTACTCATCACGAGTCACGAGCGGAGCCCCGTCCGGGCCCACTCGGACGCGATCGGATTCTCTGCGCGCGTGTGCCTTGGGTGTAGGGTGTATCCGTAGACGGGGCCTATGGACCGCCTGCGCGACTCTGACAAATCGCCGCCCGGTCCAACGGGGATGAATCTCTTGTCTCTTTGGATATGGGACTAGCAACTCCAAAAGCTTCTCCAAAATCCACTCTCTAAGAGCAACTCCAGCAGTTTTCTCATCCTATTTCCCATAGCTATAATTTAACTAAAGTGCAAATAAACGGTCTCCAGCAGCTTCCCCATCCGAATCCCTAACGCATCCCCGTTCCCTATCTCGCCCTCCCGTTCCCCAACTCTAGGGAACGAGGAGAATCCCCAATTCCCCAACTCGACGGCCGACGGACAGCTCTCTCCCGCCACGGTCCCGGCCTCCTCCCCTCCGTCGCTGTCGGCCTCCTCCCCTCCGTCGCCGTCTTCACCCCCGACCACATCCATGGCCAGATCCACAGCCGCGGGCTAGCTGGACAGCGAAGTGGAGGGCGAGCTCGAGTCAGAAGCGGCCGCCGAGGTCAACGGCGAAGCGGAGGCCGAGGTTGGCGCCGAAGCAGAGGCCGAGGTCGAGTCCATCTTCTCATCTCCCGCGCCCTCGTCGTCGTCCCGCCATCGACTCGGTCCAGGTCACAATGCTTCTTCTCCTTCCCCTGGACCAGATCTAGCGGCTTGTCTGGGATCCTCTCGCCGGCGTCCACTGCTCCTCTCACCTAGCTAGTCTCCGGCCCGGCGTCTAAAACTTGTCATCTATACTCCCCTCCCCGGCCAGGTACTTCTCCTCTCCCTTGTTCAGATCCAATATTGCACTGATATAGCATTCCGTACCATCTCCTGCGCTGCAAAAAGATGTGTAAATCTTGTATGAAATTAGGAGTGCTATTGAATTGATGCTTGCTGTTTTGGTTAGCTTTTGAATTGGTTTCATGAGTACGAATTTGTTTGGCCTGGGTGAAGTTTCCTGTGAGGAACCGAGTGTTGATGTGTCTAGTACTGCTCTAGATGAAGTATTGAATGCTATTGCTCATGCAGAAATTTGTATTGGGCTCATGCTTGGTGATTGAAAGATCATCTAGGCCCTAATATGGTTTTGATGGTTAATGGCAACTTAAACTGGAATCTAATGTTTACAGTGAGTGTAAGCAGAGTTTACAGGTTCCATGAAGAAGGATTATCCAGTGAAGGATGGTCACCAAAAAGGGTACAAGGTGGTTTCAAGGACAAAGAGATGGCTGTGCTAGGCAGCTGTGTCACAGCTGAGAAGAAGCCGGTGTTGTGCAGGGAGCTACAAGCAAGGTGATGGTGGCTTGATGCGTCAAGGGCCGTGACTTCAGTTGGTGGCAGGTAAAGCCTAGATTTTCTAGTTTCTTTGAGTCCATAGGAATCACCCGTACTATCAAGAGGGATGAAACAGTAGCAGTTGTCTAAGAGAACCTTGCTCATTGCTCAGAGTGTTGGTCAAGGGGATTGATGCTTTGAGGTCAATTGTCCTGTATCAATAGCTTTGCACTGAGTATGAAGCTGTTTTGTGTTAGTGCTCTGCAGTACTAACAGTGAAAACCCTAGAGTTTTAGGCACCTGTGTGACACAGCTGTGTCACAGGTGGTGTTCCGCTCTATGACTCAGGTACATCTCTGTACCAGGGGAGAGCTTGAAAATGCTAAGGTACCTGCACTGCGATAGGCGGTCTGATGTGTCAGAAGTCTGTCGGAGGTTCTCTCCTTATAGGTATTAGAGTTTGACGTATGCTGAAGGCATGTCATGTGCTAGGACCGGGCTGAGTAGTGCGGCTATCAGCTAAGGGTTCACATGTGTGTGCCGTCGGTGACACAGGTGTCGGTCTGCCTGAGCCGGGTACAGTTGGGCGTAGTGTGTAGCTGTGTCACCGGTGACTGACACCGGTGGTTCACTTAATCCTACGTGGCAACAGGGTAACGGTCAGGTGCCTGAGGACCCTATATATAGGGGACCAGGAGAGGACTTCGTCCTCAACCTTGCTCAAACCAGTGAATCACATACGACCGTTGCAAAGTCTCCAACCACTCAACAAGAGCTAAAAGCCTAAGGGTCAGTCCAAGTGAGTTTGTGAGCTTTGAGCACGAGCAAAGGTTCCTCCAAGAGATTGCTGCTGCATCATCTGTTACTCTTGGAGTGTCTACTCCTAGACGGGTGTAGGAGTTGCTGATATCATCCAAGCTTGTGTGGGCTGAATCAGTAAGTTTGTGAAGGAGCATCGAGGTCATCCTGCTGCAAGGCAAAAGGACCTCCACAAGCAAGGAAGAGGCCTGAACGTCAGGTACTCGGAGGACAAGCACGATTCAGTGCTGACTATCTCTTCGGAGTAGTCTCTTTAACGGAGACGTACCTCTCTGAAAAGAGTAGGGAACTTCGGGATAAATCCACTTGTCTCTCTCTAAGTGCTTAGTCTATTTCCTCTAGCAGTTATATTCATTGCATGCTTATATGATCTGAGATACTCTTGTTCATCTGATTCAGATCTACTTTATACCTGTTTAATCTGCTTTGTGCCTGCTTGTACTAGCTGTGTTTCAGGTGTTATATATATATATATATATCATCTTTTCTACCTGTCTTGGTCACCTGTGTCACAGCCACATTACTTGCCTACCTGTGCTAGGTTGTTAGATCACCTGTGTGACCCACCTGTGTGACAGCCACGTGCTATTTTACTTGTCATATTTCACCTGTGCTAGAAACCTGTCACACAGCCAATTAATTCTGATAATCTGCTAAGTCAATATCCAGTTAACAAGATTAAAACGAAGTAATTTTAATCAGCCTCCTATTCACTCCCCCCTCTAGTCGGCACCCTTGGTCCTTTCAGTGATGCCGAAGTAAATTTGAACTGGTATGATCATTCAAGATTGCTTAACTTGAACCAATGCTTACTGATCATGCGTACTGATCACTGAAGATTGATTAATTTGAACCAATGCTTACTGATTATTGAAGCCTAATGGATGCCAAAATTGTACAAAAAAAACCTAATTAACTAGCATGCTTTAGTGTTCTACTATTTAGCCATCTAGTTATGCTTTACTTTGTCTATCTGCTACGATCAGTTGGCCTTCAAACATATGGTTATTCTGTTCCCAAATTCTCATTTTATAAGTGATGTGCATGCATTGCCGAAGCCAGCATATGATCTCTAGATTAGTTGTAGTTGTATAGATTCTCCTAATATAGTTTATTTTGGGGTTTTTGTTCTAGACAGCATGGAGAACAATCGGAATAAAGATCTTGCAGGCTGGTCTTAGACAATAGAACGAATAGAGAGTATAGCTTCAGATCTTAAGGAAATAGTTGACGCTAATCTTACTCCATGTGCTAGTGATGTTAACAGTGTGCTATTTGAAATTGAAAATTTTGCGGTTTATCTGAATGAGGTTTCAATTAATTCGCTTGAGTACCTCGAAGAGGAAGAGCTAGCAAGGTTAGCTCGCCTGGACGAGGAGAACAAGAAATGTGTAGACCTTGAGGATCTTCAAGGTATCGACTACGAGTCTGACGACAGTGGTAGAAGGCTAGACTGGGAGTACCTCGAGGACGAGAGTATTTATTCAGAGTAGTTGTTAGCATAAGTTGTACGGGTGGTAACCCAAGTATTATGTTGTTATGTACTTCCCGAATCTATTGTACATTCTAATTAAGACTTTAATGTATTTAAAGATCAATGTGTTCTATGGAACTTACTTTAACGTACTTATGTTGAAATGTTGGTTGTGTTTTATCCATGCATCTTTGTACGTTTGCAATGTTTTAACTTTCTCATAGCTCCAGTCCACAGTGATTTGTTATGGATTCATATTACGTGAACTTGTTGAGTGCGGAAAATGATGGGATCAATTGGGAGGATAGCCCAGAGTGTACCCCTATTGAGGAACAACTGCTTGTTGAGCCGGTCATTCCCTCCACAAAGCCAACTAGCAAGAGGTCTAAAAACTTCAACGAGAAGGAGGACATGGTGCTAGTATCGGCTTGGCTCAATATAAGTTTAGATGCGGCACAAGGTAATGAGCAATCTCGTGCCACATATTGGAGAAGGATACACGCTTACTTTCATGGGAATAGGAACTTTGAGTCTGATCGTATTCAAAGCTCCATCGTGCACCGTTGGTCGACTATTCAAGAGCATGTTAACAAATTCTGTGGCTGTCATGATCGG
This sequence comes from Stipa capillata, assembly GCA_019208055.1. NCBI lineage: Eukaryota > Viridiplantae > Streptophyta > Magnoliopsida > Poales > Poaceae > Stipa > Stipa capillata. The sequence goes on along the minus strand of JAGXJF010004919.1, from coordinate 118,039 downwards.
ATTGAGAGGAGAAGGCAAAGCGGGGTCACAGAGAAAGATAAGGTTTTTTCCATTGTCATTGAGATGCTTATAGTTTTTGAACCATGAAATCTTGTTAATCCGACATGTTCCATATTTTTCAGATTATTCAAGCTTGTGCGCTTTACAAGGAAGAAGAGCGGAAATCATTTATGTTCTTACACTGTTGGAATGTGTTGCAGCATCATCCAAAGTGGACAGACAGGTTTATCCCAGAAGAAGCAGAAGGTGAGCAGGAACTCCACGCCGGCTACGTCTAGTCCTGCCAATAGTTTTGCAGGTCATGTAGACAGTACCGGAGATGCTCCAAGTGCAGAAGATAGCTCCTTGAAGAGGCCAATTGGAAAGAAAGCGGCCAAAGCTAGGTTGAGGCGAGGTCAAGGTTCTTGCAGTTCAGATGGATCTGAGAAGGTTTACACGGAGGCATTGGACACAATTTGGTGCAGGAAGAGTGAGGCTGATGGAGCGTGAGACCTGAAGAAGGATGAGAGGTACGAAAGAGCTTACGCATTGGAGCAAGAAAGGATTGCAACTGAGAAAGAGAAGCTGCAGCTAAAGAAGCAGGAGTTCGAGTTGAGGAAAATGGTCGAAGAGGAAAAGATTATGAATATTGACACTAGTACGATGGCAGGTCCCCTGAGGCAGTACTACATCTCACTTCAGACTGACATCATTGCCAGGCGCTGCGGTGGTTCCATTTAATGGTCATTATGCTATGTTCTGAACTTTGTTTTGATGTGTACGTCGTAAAACTCGTCTTCCCGGACTTACTCTTATTCCCAGACTTATGTATGTTCTGAACTAATGTTATTGTACTTGTGTGCTGTGCACTTTTTCATTTCAGAAGGTATTTTACAGAAAGTAGGTTTCCAATTCACACATGTAGGACAACAATTACTTTATTTGAATGATTGTGTACATGGACAAGAAGTAGACATTTCGTTGGAATTAAACAAACTGCTAGACGATACATTCGAATTAAACAAACTAGTAGACGATACATTGGAAGTAAACAAACTGCTAGACGATACCCTAGAATTAAACAAAGTACTAGATGATACATTGGAATTAAATATACTAGCTTCCACCGAAACGCTCCCACAAATGCTCGACTAAATCGGCTTGCAACTGAGAATGAGCCTGCCTATTTCGAATAGATTGATAAGTCTGAATGAACTCCAAGAGTTCGGGGGTATGTTCATGAGAAACGGTCACGTTGTCTCCGGCTCCTTCATAGTTGCAGTCAATTGTGGCTTCGTCCCCCTCATCTTCTATTATCATGTTATGCATGATAATACAGGCAGTCATGATGTCTTGGAGCGTTTTTTGGTCCCAAAAACGAGCAGGTCCTCTGACAATGGCGAAACGAGCTTGCAAAACACCAAATGCTCTCTCGACATCTTTCCTTGCTAACTCTTGCGCCTGTGAGAAATATTTTTTCTTATTACCTTGTGGGCATGATATTGTCTTCACGAATGTAGCCCATGAAGGATAAATCCCATCTGCAAGGTAATATCTCATTGTGTAGTTGTGGCCATTGATATTGTAATTAACCTCCGGAGCTTGACCTTCCGCCAAATTTGCAAAGAGGGGAGACCGATGGAGCACATTAATATCATTGTATGACCCCGGTAGCCCAAAAAATGCATGCCAAATCCAGAGATCCTGTGAAGCCACAGCTTCGAGAATGATAGTGGGCTCATGCACGTGTCCCACTATACATGCCCTGCCATGCTGCAGGGCAATTCTTCCACTCCTAGTGCATGCAATCTATGCTACCAAGCATACCTGGAAAACCTCTTTCCTCTCCAATCTGGAGCAATTTTGCAGTATCGATCTCGTTAGGAGATCTCAAGTACTCTTCTTCGAAAACTTCAATAATAGCTTTTACAAACATTTTGACACTTTCAATAACAGTGCTCTCACCAATACGGACATAATCATCCGTAGCATCAGCTGAAACTTCGTATGCAAGCATTCTAAATGCAGCGTAAAGAAGATAACCCTAAAGTACCAGCACTATTTCTTCTTTGCAGGAAATAATCATCATGTTCTTCTACTGCATGCAAAATGCGAAGAAATAGAGGACGACTCATTCTAAACCTGCGGTCGTAAGAACAATTGTGGGTACAAAGAGGCTTAACACAAAATTATGTATACAAAAAAGTGATTTCATGGCAAACTGCGCCTGAAGAATCTTGGGCCATAGGTTGGGGCATTTGAGAAATAGTCGTCGTAGAGTCTTGAATGGCCGGCGTGTCTGTTGCGATGCACTGTTTGCCGCCCAACCACAGAGCCACCATGACGTCGAACTTGCGACCGGCTATATTCGTCATGTGCTACTTGCAAGGTTTCGAAGATAAGTTGGTCGTCGTCATCGGACGAAGACGAATCTAACAGATTTTCCATGAAAAAGCTACGACGACTCATGGTGTAGGCTATGGTGCTGGTTCAGAAAGGAAGAAGAGAGCAAATGGGAGTGCTGCTGGATGGGAATGAAGGATGGTCAGGGTGGTGCGGTATATATACACAACAAAATATAGCCGTTGGAAATATAGCCGTTGCAAAAAAATAAAGCCGTTGCAAAAAAATAAATCTTGCGAAAATGCGCCGTTCGAAAAAATATACGTTGGGAAAAAGCGTCCTTCAAAAAATAACCGTTGTAAAAAAATAACCGTGGAAAATATGTTGGTAGTTATAGGAAATCAATAAAATATAGTGATAGGATATAGGGAATGAGATTTAGGGAAGCTGTTGGAGTATAAAGAGATATATGGAAGGAATCTTTTGAGGAAGTTCCCCATATGAAGATATAGGGAATGAGATATAGGGATGCTGCTGGAGTTGCTCTAAAACCCCATATAAAGAGCCATCTCTAAAAGATTTCTTCTCTATATTTTTTCCATCTTCAACAGCTTCTCTATATCTCACTCTCCATATTCCACTCCCCTATATTTTACTCATATGTTGCAAATACCAATATATTTTTAACGGTTTTATTTGTAACGATAACTTGTAATGGCTATATTTTCAACGGTAATAGTTTGAATGGTAATATTTTGAACGGTCATATTTTCTATATTTTCAACGGTAATAGTTTGAACTGTACTATTTTGAACGGTCATATTTTCAACTGTTATATTTCAAATGGTCATATTTTCAAACGGCTATATTATGAACGGATATTTTCAACGGTTATATTCTCTAACGGCTATATTCTGTAACCGCTATATTCTCTAACGGTCATATTTACAACGGTCATATTTTCAAACGGCTATATTCTCTAACGGCTATATTTTTGTGCTCTATATATGCACAGCCATATGCTCTCCCTCCCATTCATCCTCTTCCTGCCTATTCCTTCTCTACCACCTCAAAGTCAGTCCTCCAAACTCACTCATGCAAACTTTCTTCGATTCATTTTCATCGTCGTCGGACGATGACGACAGACTAGCTTTTACTATAACTTACCTACTACAGAAACATCACGAGCTTATGAGTGCTCCACGCCATGGTGGTTCCATGCCTGGACATCAGGTGGTTCATTGCAATAGAGAAGCTGGGCATTTCAGGCTGTACCACGATTACTTTTTAGATTCCCCTACCTACGGCCCAACTTACTTTCGACGCAGGTTTGCAATTAGGGACATTACATTATCCTTCTCCGTCAATCCACTTTGCCTTCTGCGCTCAATCCAATTATGGCATCCACAGAACTTGTTGACGTGTTCTTGGATAGCAGACCAACGATGCATAAGGGAAGCTTGACTACAATCAGACTCGAAGTCCTTGTGCTCATGGAAGAAATCATGAATTCTCTTCCAATAAGTGCTGCGAGTCTGCTCATTTCCTTGTGCTGCATCTGTACTGATATTAAGCCATGCAGACACCAGTAGACTGTCTTCCTTCTCACTGAAATTCTTCGATCTCTTATTCACACATGGCCTATTGGATGGTCTAACTTGTTCAGATGGGGATTGTTGCTCCAGAACGGGGCTAAAATTTTGAGATTCATTCCAAGCGACGACCTCATTTGTCTCATCCATCAAGTTAACGTAAAACCCCTCCAACCCATCCATTGCAATTTTTCTGAGAACATAAGTTGTATAGAAGTTAAATAACAACTCAAACATCCATATAGATATAAAAGTCTGAACCATCTCACAGCACATAAATATTCTTACATACAGTGCATACAAATTCTAGGACACCAATATAAAATAGAGGGCATACAAATTCTAAATAGTACTACAACAGTTTCACCTCCAAAAGATACTTAAACCAACTTCAGAATCATCACTATTGAAATCAAGTCCCTTATCTTCACACCACTGCCAATAATCGGGCACATCACTATGATCGCTCTCGTACTCGCGTGGGATAAGATCGTCGGGCCCAAGAGCAAGATCGATGTCATCCTCCACACGAACATAATCATCAAGCGGAACAGAATCATCAAGCAATGCGGTCGACTGGGACGCGACACTATCTAGGAAAGCAGCTAGTTCTTCGATTTGACCAATCATTGTGTTCATATCATCTGTGCATGGGCAAGAACATGGAGAAAAATGATCGTTCACTAATTTTTTAAAAGCACTTGCTAGCTCCTCTACTTCTTTAATTGTCCAAGCCCATCGTCGATAAATTTTCGACATATCCTCAGCCATCCTGTTAGATAACCATCAATTTTCTTAAATATTGGGACACTAGTGCAAAAGAAAGTGCGCAAGCTGTCTAATTCTTGAGTAAAAACTGTTGTATATTAACTAATTGCAAGTTATCAAAGATACTGGTGTAAAAAACTATAAACTGCTATCAGCACATAAATGGTAAGCTATAAACTGGAGTAGTGCTAAAAAGAATGCCAGACAAGTAGTGCTACCAAAGCAAACTGAAGAACATATAAAAATTGCAATTTGATCGACATCAGTGACAGCCCTGCATATTTCAAGAAACACTTAGTTTATGCCTAGGTTTTAGTTTACCTCAAGCCAACCAATATTTATCATTGAGCAATTAGTCATGGTGTATTTTATTGTCAAAGTTTTGGAGGTTTGCAAGCAGAAGCAACTATAGTATCTCATTTTCTGGATGAAAGGCACGTTTGCCTTCTCTCCAAGTGCCTTTCCAAATGCTTTTCTGTTGAGAAGGATGGATACAGTTACACTAACAGTGAATCACCTCTAGAAGTCATGACTTTGAGCCTTGATGACATAGCACAAATACTAAACTACAGTTGCTTCCTTTCTGGCAAAATGCAGATTGCAAATACTAGGACCAAATAACCACTTGATTATCGTCCATATGAAATTTTTCTAGCGTCAACCAATGCAATCACAAATCATAACCAATGCTATCACAAAGCATATGAACAATAAATCAACAAGCTAGCTACCTCTACTGTAGCCATTGCTGCTGATGGGGAAGTTAGCAAACGAAGAAAATATACAAAGTGAAGTAGTGCCTAGCTAGCTAGACCAGATCGAGCTAGTGTGACTGGTCACTGGAAGCACGAAACAAAAGAAAATGATAGAGCAAACAACTCTCGGTCCATTTGATGATCATCAGGAATCTCAAACAAAAGAAAATTTTTGCTTCACCAAATACATACATTCTACAGTTTTGCTAGCGGTCACTACTCAAACACTATAGAATGCACAACCTCCAGCAATTGTCAAGTGATCATAGTATGAGATTAGAACGAACTAAGTAAGAACTAGTAGATATTTTGGTCAGAAAGCCTAAAACATGAGGTACTAAAAGCATTCTCTTTCACTAATCAGCGCTGAAACTGTCAAGAACAGAAGTTGAATAGCTGGAGGTCAACCAGTCGTTGCAGCCTGCAGAGAACAGCGTCTAGACCATGTACACGCCCTCATCAGGATCCTCACTTCCGATCAGTACCAGCCCCCCGACGAGCACCAGGAACATGCAACTCGCCAGCTGGCAGCTGGTGGCGACCATGCCAGCTAGTCATAGGCGTGGTGCCTCTTTAAGCAATCGTCCTCACGTCTAAGCAATCGTCCTCAGCTCTAAGCCCAACGTAGCAGGAATCATTTCATCGCATTGAGTGAGGGACGGAGGGAGGAGAAGAACGGATGGAGCTTTGGATTACCTCGGTGGTGCTTCGTGCGGCGGCCGAGACGGATGCTAGTTGGACACGGTAGTTTGTCTCCGACCCTGCTCAGGATCCGCTGCCACCTCGATCTGGATCTGGATCTCCACACGGTCCAGGATGCGCGCGGCGAGGGGAGGGAGCTTTCGGGAGGCAGCGGAGCGGGGGGAACGGAGCTTCCAGGAGGCAGCGCACCGACGGGGACGGAGCTTCCGAGAGGGAGCTTCCGGGATGCCGGGAGGTGGCGAGCCGGGGGAATGTACTGGGAACCGACGCGGCGCACGGACGGGAGCTGCCGGGAGGTGGGGCGCCAGGAGGCGGGGCTCGAGCTGTCGGGAATCGGGCGGCGATGGCACGGGGGGAAATCTCCGCTCGCGCGCTGCGGTTGGCCACCGATCCAGAGCTGAGGGCGTCGTTCCAGAGTGCACAAGTTTGGAGAACGAGACGGGGGGGATCCAGAACGAACAGTGATGGAGAACGGGATCCAGAGGCTGTTGGAGCTCTATTTTTTCGAAGTTTTGCTAGATATAGCTATCCAGAGCATTATTCAGATGCTCTTGGAGATGCTCTAAAATGTTCCAGAATGAAGAGGAACCCATATTATAGGCTAATCGATGCTCCAACGGCCTTCGGAAGTCTCTTCTCTCGGACTGGAGCATGATGTTCTTTCACCTGGCTAACTCTTTGTAATTAGTGGATCTTCTTTGTCCTCTTTTACTTTCTAAATTATTTTTGTAAAAGCTTTTCAAAGCTATACAATCGCCACCCAGGATCAGCTATCTAGTTTTCGTCTGGCACCACCTTCTCTTAGGTATCTCTGTGCGTTCTTCTCTATCACTCTATTTGTGATGAGCTCCACACTCCATCACCCTATTTACGAAAGTATCGCCATGTTACCGTCTCGCCCCATCCTTCGCCACCTACCTCACTCAAACCTAAAAGAAAATCGGCTATCGACTAACACACATTTTCTGTCAGTGTTCCTCTACGTGTAGGAACCCATCGGAGCTCGTCCTGGTGCTCACCTGCACAAAAGTGACATTAATAGTTGGGTCAAATTACCCGCGAGACACGAGGTCACACGCAAATGATATACACTGGTTAGACACGCACAGCCCGCGCCATGTGGCAAGTGGCAAGATATACTGGTCAGACGCATACTTCTTATGTTTTTTACAGAAATATGTTCACTTCATTAAGCAATAACATTTAGGGTACAATTCTGGTGTGCGATGGTCGAAGGAGCCATAGTGATGACCAAAAGAGAGCAATAAAGCAAACTTAACCAAATTATGAGCACCGGCATTGGCCTTCCTATTTTCACGAAAAACTTGTATAGAGCCTCATCATCTCAGTAATCTCCAACGACACTAAGCTGCAAACGTACCTAATACCCTTCTTGATATCTTGCATCACTGGCAAGCAGTCACATGCAATGATAAGTTTATGTGCATGAATATCTTGCGCTAGGGCTAGAGCTTCACGGCATGTTAATGCTTCAAGTGTGTCAGGATCGATGAGTCCTTCCACAACTACCGTCACCGACGACCCATCATAGGCTCCATTAGCAATACGGCAAACAAAAGAGAAACAACCTAAATTGGCATCCTTCGCAATATCTCCATCGGTGACCGCCAGCACTAGAAAAAATCCACCAAAGACATTGATGTATGTTTCTTCTCGTGTAGCACCTCAAGTTCGCTCACAAAGCTAAAAATAGATAAGGGTCTTTGATAAACACCTTCATAATTCCAGCTCATGGACCATATAGCCCATAAAGTAATCAAGATCTTCACAAAAATCCTCATGCTTCACCGTCTCCGGCTGACGAAACAGCTATTGCTTAGGCTCGTTAACATCGCACGTGTCCCATATGTTGGGACTATGGATACACGTAGCCTAAGGGCCTCTTCTTTTGAGCTTCTTGGCTGCCTTATGGCTCCAGGAAGCCAAAAGCCCAAAAGAAGAGCAAATGGTGGAAAGAAGCTCAGATGATTTTCCGTTGGTACCGAAAAGCTGCGCTTTAGCAGCTTCCCGAGCTTCTCGCGCTGGGAAGATTGAAATTGCCCTTCGAGTTGGGAAACAAATTGCTGAGAATTGCCACCACCAGCCCTCACCTCTCCCCACCCCGCCCCGAGCATCCCGCACACCCCCGCACCCTCGCACCCTGCCCTCCTCTCCTCTCCCTTCGGCCCTGAGCTCCTCCTCCCCTCACTACCCAGATCTGCCCGAGCTTCCCCACCAACCCAGGCTCCTCCTCCCCCGCCGGTCCCGCCCTCCTCATGCCCCGCGGCCCCGCCCTCCTCCTCCGCCGCCACCGCCGCCCTCCTCCTCCGCCGCCAGGGCCGCCCCCTCCCCCGCCTGCTCAGATCTCACCTCCACCGGCCCCGTCCCCGAGCTCCCTGGCCACCTCCCAGATCTCCCCGGCCGCCGGCACCCACTCCCCTCCTCGTCCACCACCTCCAGCGCCCGCTCCTCATCCGGCCGGCCCCGCCGCCGGCCCGCTCCCCTCCTCCTCCCCCATCTCCAGCGCCGGTGCTGAGCCCTGCTCCGACCACGTCCGTGCCCCGCCCGCGACCAAAATTTTTGCATTTATTCCATGTATGAACTGAGATTATTTGTGTATGTATACTGAATTTTTCTTTGTATATACTAAATTGGTTCACAAATATTTATTTTGAATTGTGTTTGCAAGTATGATTAGAGAAATGTATGAATTGTGTTTGCTTGTTAATTTCTGATTTTGAGCTACAAGTACTCCACTGTTCATTGACCTATTTAACTCTTTGCTCTTGTTTAATTTGTTCTATTTCATATTACCAAGAAGAACCATGAATGATTAGATCCTTGTAGCTAGCTAGCTTGTGGTGTTCTAGTGTTGATCTTAGCATGTAAATGCATCTGGAGGCCAAAAATCTGGCAAATGCATCTCATAATTTTCCATGTTGATTTGGTGCTCAGTTCATTATCGACTATTGCTGTGATAATATGACCCATTTTCATGCAGTACAAGGGATCAAATGCAATGTCAGGAAGTCATAGATGATTGTCTAGATGATTGTAAACAAGTGCAATTTCCATCCAATCTGTAAAAAGTTTGAAATTTTGTTTATTTGTATATGTATGCACCGATGAGTTATGCAATATTTTTTTTTCAACAATTGCACACTAAAACTGTTCAAAAGAACAATACTAACAATTAAACAGAGCACAAACAATTTTAAGGGCATTACAGACATTGCATGATACATCATAGGAAATAAGCTCATTTCTCAGAAGCTGAAAAGAAGGGATTGAGAGCTTCCTCCCACCGGAGCTTTCTCCCACAGTTAAGCTCAAGCTAGCTTATGCATAAGCCCAAGCCGAAAAGAAGGGGGCCTAAACCCGATCCAAGGGACAAGAGCAGATCAGCAGGAACGTGAAGCACAGCCCAAGGCCCAGAAACTCGTACGGGCCTGGCCCGTAAGGCCGCAACTAGCTCAAGTTAAAAACAACAAACGCACGAGGACACTACGCCACCAAAAATCCTCACCCCCTCCCGTCAAATCCCTCACCCACCTCTCCGGCGGCTGCTGCGGCGGCCGCGCTTCCCCTCCGGCGAGGCCTCCTCCTCCACCCCTAAGGTTCGCGCTCTATACTCTCCTTCCCGTCCCGCCACCCGTAGCTCTTTAGCGCTACCGAACGTAGGCCCCGAGCTCGCTGGCCCCGGGACCGGGGACTGCAGCCTTGTACACGTGCTGTGTGGTGGTCTGCTTCCATGGCTCGCCTGGATTTGAATGCGCGATTCGGGTTAACGTGGGGTGAGCGCTTGGATGTGGATGCTCGATTCGGGGGTTTCGTGGTGTGGGCGCGCTGCTGTGCTCTCGATTTAGGGTTCGGAGATCGTGCGTTTCCCACGTCGCTCCTCGCCAAGGCGTGTTAGGGTTTGCGGTGGAGAAGTGGATTTAGTTAGGTCTGGAGCCGGATTTAGTTTTTTGCTCAGTTGGTATTGCCGCACGCTTGGTTTGCCCCCTGCTGCTAGCCTCTAAATAGATAGTTTATGCCACTTGATTGACATGGGTTTTCCTGTGTGTTTTCCAGAAAATATGGATGGACCCGCTGAGACGCCGGTCATGGAGCAAGAGATGAGTGAGATCCCTAATATTAACAGTGAGGAGCAAACCAATCCTAACAGTGAGGAGCAAGCCAATCCTGACAGTGATGTGCCAGAGCAGTACAAGGAAGAACTGGAAGAAACATCCGATGAGGAACCCAAAGACCCAATCAATGAAGTATTGGGTAACCCGAATGATGAAGAGCAGGTGAACGTGAACGATGTAAATATGGGGGATCAGCATAAAGAGGACCAGGCTATCCCTTCACAGGAAGAGCCTGCAAATCTTGATGGTGGTGAAGCTGATGCAGAGCAACAGGCCAATCCGGAGACTGATGAGAAGAAATGGCCTGGGTGGCCTGGAGAGAGTGTCTTCCGCTTACTGGTTCCTGTCCAAAAGGTGGGGGCTGTCATTGGCCGCAAAGGGGATTTATCAAAAGAATGTGTGAGGAATCCAGAGCTCGCATAAAGATTCTCGATGGCCCACCAGGTGTTCCAGAAAGAGCTGTAAGTTTTTCTCTTCCATCTTGCAGGTTGAGCTGCTATTATCACTGATTCAATCAGTAGGTTCAATAATGTTGCAGGCTTGTAGCCTTGTACACACCCTGGGTGCATGTCCAAAGCTTAGTTTGATCTGTTGCCTATATCAGTAAATGTTTCTGTTTTGTAGTTTGCTTAAGAGTACCTGGCAGGTAGATGAATTTTTAATCTTCTAGGGAGCCTTACAATTATGGGTAGCTATAGGACTGTACAGTTCCCTGACGCCCCATGCTGTGCATGCTATATTCATTTTTACCAATTTCTCAGTTAGATTGGTGTGTATGTTGTCTGGAAGTGCTGGAGTTTAGTTAAGTATAGTAGATGCCAATTGTAATTGACAGATGAAAGCCTTGCTATATCTGCTAAACTTAAAAATCATAGAGATGAAAAGAGGATCTGCTCAACTGGTTACTGACGTTTTATGTTGTAAAATGTTATTTTAACATACATTTGCAGTTGCAGATTGATGTTGCTCTAATTTGGAACTATGTGCTTGAGTAGGATGCTTGATTTATTTGAGTCCTTCACAAGGGGTGCAATTTTGTTCAGATTCTTCTGAAAGTTAAAAACAATTTAGGCTAGTGACTCTGGGGCTCATAGTGCTCCTGGTAATTACTATTTTGCTATCACTTCTAAATCTGGTGGAAGATTGGATCAAATAACAAATAATATATTATAGCAAATTTTATATATCATTAATAAAAAATGATGCAATAACAACCACCTGCTTATATAGAATGGCTATATGCCTTTTGTTGCAGCAAGCAGCAAAATAAATAAATAAATAAAATGAATATAACTTTGAGTGGTTAAATAAAGTCCTAACTCAGATTTGAAATTTAGTCTGGAAGCAACAACAGGTACTTTTGGATCTGTATATGGATCAAGTAATAATTGTTGTGCTAAAAATTACTTCGTCTAGAAACTTTTTGATTGATTATGTGATAGGAGTGTTGATTTTGACCAATTTATGAACAGAACTTACTCTGGAAGCTTGTGGATAATTTTGGATTTGTACATGGATCAAATAGTTATTGCATACATAAATACTCTTCCTAAAAAGGGAGATGATCAACTATCAGTATCAGATGGGAACAGTGACATTTGGTCAATTCAGTAGCTGTCCTGTATGTTTGAATGCAAATTAAATCAAATTTGGGCTTGATTTCTGCCTGTACTTAATTATATATAACAGGGCCACTTAAGAAATATTAATGCTACTAGCCCTAGAAGTTTCTGCACAAGTAAAGAAACTCTAAAACTAAGAAGGAGCAAAATATCAGTAGAATGACATTTAAGTACAAAACTTAATGGTGTCCATAACAATAACGAACTAATCTTTGCAGGTTCTCACTGCAGTCTAAGGCCTCAAGTCAAATCGTTTTTGTATCCAAAATAGACGAACAGTCATGGTTACCAAAGTTCAGTTTTGTGCTCCTCTGCGATTTTAAGTATTTTGAGTATTGGATGAAGATCCCTGTCAAGAAGCTCCACATATTGTCTGGTAATTCCATGACCTGTTTGATTTTTTGACCAAAAGGAAATCAGTTGGCAAAATGTTATAGGGCTAAAATAGTGTAAAAATCTTAATCCTATCCATTTCCTAATGATACTTTTAGAAGATGTCATATCTGCAAAATCAAAATATACAAGTGCATACCCTGCAAATGAAAGTACTGATGCCATATATAACACTTTGCAATATTTTGGGAATTCGTACTGCAGAAGCAGTGTTCCCAATTCACTATCAAATTTATTAAACGATGATCAAACTATACATCCAAGTCCAAGTGGATGGAGAACTTTCTGGTCATATAAATGTATAATGCTCCTTAAAAGTTAAAACAAGGATGGACTATTATATAGTTGTGAATAACCACTTCGTCACCAGATGTCATGATACAATTCTGAAATTCTGCAATCACAATGTAATACGTATTTAATCTGTAGTTAATTTTACTATTTTTTTCCGGATTTATTCACTAATTTGCTAGATTCTTTCTTATGAGCGGGAACATAAATATTTGCCAGAAGGCGGTAAAGATTCTGTTTACTACATTCCGCAGTGCAGCCGAAACAGATCTAATTGACATGTCTTGGATAAGTTGCTAAAATAGGAAATAAATGATTGTTGTCTTGGCTGCATCGGATGTGGGAGGTATACAAATCGTATGCCCTTCAATTGGTTTAGCAGCATGCCACATGTTGGTTGTTTTGACCCTGGGACAGAAGGTGTATTGCCGCAATTTTCTGGTGGAGTGTATAAATTGTTTCAAGTAAAGGCTGTGACTTCATGCAGAAATATATAGGATATGAGAAAATGTAGTTGAAACCCAACTATATTCATATGGATATAAGCATTACCATCATTTCGTGCAACTAATGTAGTATGGAAATATATGCTTGATCCTTCCATTGTCATATTGTTTCCTCAGTGCTTGTGCATATTGCTGCTAATTATTGCTTCTCCTGTTTATCCATCCGTATGTAACATATTTGTGTACCTACTTGCTGACATCTAGATACTGTTTCCTGTTTAAAGGTAATGATTTCAGCAAAGGATGAACCAGATGCACTGGTTTCTCCAGCTGTTGATGGTTTGCTTAGAGTTCATAGAAGAATAACAGATGTTTTAGACGGTGAAACTGATCAGCCTCAACGAGGGGCTGGTCCTGCAGGGCCAACACGGCTACTTGTGCCAGCTTCCCAAGCTGGTAGCCTGATTGGTAAGCAAGGGGCAACCATTAAATCCATACAGGATGCTTCAAAGTGTGCTCTCCGCATTCTTGGTAAGATTCATATTTTCCCATATTGTTGTTATAAAACTTATAATATGGCAATGCTTCACCATATTGTTATAGTATGACGAGACATTTTTCTGCTCTTGATATTAATTTTTGTAGTTCCTTGCAAGCCTTCAGTTAGGCAAGGATAGATCCGTGGTTTTCCTTTGTAGTTTTACTGGCTATATGCAACATGCAGTTTGTGTCATTGAACGAATAAGTTGTCTACATTGTGACTCATGTCTTGCATGATTGTTCTCTCTTTTGTGTGAATCAGGACGTAGGCGCCTTTTCTTGGAATCATGTGTACTTTCAAATGATTCATAGTCTATTCTGTGACTGATTTATGAATATACAAATTACCCTGATCAATCATCTTCCTTGTTTGTGCTGGTTCTATTTGCCTAAAGCATTTGAAAACTACAGAATTCTTGGACATGCATATCTGGGGCAAAAACCTGACAGATGCTAGAATCTAGTTTAACCATAGCTACAAGAATGTAGCTAGCATTTACCATCCCACTTTGTTTTATGGGTCGATTATTCTAGCTTGTTCCTTTCTGCTTGGTTTGCAAGATCATGGCTGATCATTTGTACTGAAATTTGAAATTAGGCTTAGTTTCGCATGGAAACACACGAGATGTATTTCTAAAGCACCACTTATTTAATATTTTTCCTTCACAGAGAATGTGCCACCTGTGGCACTAAATGATGACAGAGTTGTTGAGATACAAGGTGAACCTCTTGATGTTCACAAAGCAGTGGAACTGATCGCAGGTCATTTAAGAAAATTTCTTGTTGACCGCAGTGTTCTTACTTTGTTCGAAATGCAGGTAAGTGAAGTTATTCTGCAGTTTATTCTTTGCTTGCATGCAGTGTCCAATAAGCATAGCTTGTCTTCTTGACAGATGAAAGTGCACAATGTGCCCAGAGAGCAACCTATGCCTCCTGCTCCTCAGCCATGGGGTCCTCCTCCACCCTGGAGTCATCCACCAAACATTCCTCCTGGTGGTCCAGGTTACGGCGGGAATTCACATTTTATGCCTCCACGGCCACAAGACAACTATTATCCTCCTCCTGATGTGCACCATGTGGAAAAGCAACCGCACTATGGAATTTCTTCATATGGACGTGATGCACCTCCGAGTGGCGCTCCTCCTGCCTCAGGGAATCAACACCTACCACACGGGTCTTCTCAAGTTAGTTGCTATAACTTTGACCATTCTGGACATGGTGACTGTTTGCATGCCTATTAATATTGTAACATACACTATTTTTCCATACTTGTTTGTTTTATTGTTAGATCACACAAAAAATGCAAGTTCCTCTTTCCTACGCTGATGCTGTGATTGGGGCTGCTGGTGCCAATATTAGCTACATCCGCAAGCATAGTAGTGCAACAATAAGTATTCAAGAAGGTGTTCCTGGAGAGATGACGGTGGAGATGACAGGGAGTGCCTCACAAGTTCAAACTGCTCAGCAGCTGATCAAGGTATTTTTCTTTGTCTTAGATTGCATCCGGGTTCTCATGCGCTCATCATCTGAACTTTTGCTAAAAATCCATGTGATATAGTGCTGATCTATTCCTATTCTCTCATATTGTCATCATCATACATTTAGCAATGCATTTATCTGTGTCTACCTCACCTGCCAAATCAAACAGCATGCACCAGTGGGACATTTTGTACATTTCATCATCATATATTTAGCAATGCATTTATCTGCGTCTACCTCACCTGCCAAATCAAACTGCATGCACCAGTGGGACATTTTGTACATTAGATAAAAGGTAGCTGCATGGGTGCATGACCGCGTCGTTAGCTGTCATTTGATTTGTGTACACACAACTCTTCCATCAAACCCATACACTTAAATATTTATGCTCAACATGTTGCACAAATTGAATAGACGGAACAGCCTCATCATGGTTTGATACTTCAATCAGTGTTTAGATGGTTGGATGCTCATTTTCCAAGGTTGGCCACTGCTAATCAACCATCACCAGTTACTAACTTCCAGTTTCAGAAGCTACAATACTGTCATGTAGTTATCAAGCTCTACAAGAACATCATATCATATGCTGAAACTTTTCATTTTGGTTGACATGTTCTTTGTCCTGCAATTTGCAACTTATGTCTTCTTTTAATTGAAATCGCCATCTTTTTCGTGCAGAATTTCATGGCCGAAGCTTCTCCCCAAGTTCCCCCACCAGGTCCCGCTCCTCCGTCCCAACCAGTTGATGCAAGCTACAACTCTTATGCGCCGTACGGAGGACCATCCTACGGATCCCCTCCAGGCGGCACAGGTCCTGGCCCTCACAATGGAGGAAGCTACGGTGGTGCACACTACCCGCCGAACTACGGATACTAGTTGGAAGGGAAGAAGTCTAGGCTTTAGAGAGGGACTTCCGTTTTGTTGTTCAGCCTGTTCATCTGTTGAGAACTTGAGATCATTAGGATTTCTAAACTTTTGGTGTTGTAAACTGCTTTCTGACACCAGTTGCAACTGTTATCTGATATGCTGTTTAGTTACTCTTTTGATGCTGTAAACTTAATCATGAACCTATTACCTCCATCACACTCTAGCTAATCCCGTTTATGCCCAACCGAAGCAGTAGCAAGAAACAATTGAGATTGCAACTTGTGTAATTAAACTCTGTCACAGGGACCCATGTTCCATGAGCATCAAGATCCAAGCACCTATGACAAGGAGGGGACAAAGGATGATGAACAACAAAGTGGGTAAACAAACAAGGTCTCGGTGTCCAATCAACTAGAGCGTCTGGGACTTGCAAGATATACCGCTCCTAGCTCATCATTTGGCATGGAGACAGTTTGATCAGGTTCCTCTATCCCTATGGTCGGTACAATCAGGATTTAGTTCGTCGAATCGTTTATTAATCTAATGAAACTAGCTAGAGGCTTCATGAGGACCATCGTTAAAGTCTTGTCAATTTAATCCTTGCTGTCTTGCTGATGGAAACTTGTGTCTTATCCTACCTGGGGATTAGCTTGAATTCAAGCTGCCAGATTGCTAATCTAGGATTTGGGAGACTCCATATATTGCGCCAGGCTAGCGTGCGCAGATCTGGGTCATTTTCTATTTTCGACTGGTTTGCACGCGATCCTTGACTTCTATCAGACTACCATCAATTTGACTTCTCTTTGCCGTGTGCTGTGATTCCACATTTAGACTTAGGCGGCACTTTTCTGGAGTCCAATGACACCAAACTCTACTTTTTTCCTTTTCAGAATCACTTGGTAAGATCACCAGATGCGATGCAACAAGAGCACACTTGGTTTCTTGCAAGACAGCTCTAGATGAGAAACTAGATCGGCTTTGTAACGACAAAGATTAATTTTCGTGTGTCAGATCTCAAGACATTTTTATATACTAGGTATCTGAAAAGTCAAAAACATTACTTAAAGAAAATCTTGATAGCCATGAATTAAGTTGGTGACCATTTATCATTTTGTCAAATGTGACTAGAGAACCTGCATTGGAGCGACATGAACCAACCATTTCATCATTTTGTTTCCTGACGAAATTATGCGAATAGAAGTACAGACATGCAGGTATCAAACAACTTTATGTCAAACATCGAATTTTCTGGCAGACATAACATAGCTGTTCAAGGATCAAACCTTCCAGTTCTTCCCTGTGCATGCCTGCTGCGATGTAGCAATCGACCACGCTCTTTCTGCTTCCTGATCAATAATAGCCCACAAGATGGCAAGTTAGCCTGTCCTGTCCGTCAACGAGGGTTTTGACAACAAAACAATCAATATGAAAAGAGGACATGCATTTCCTGAAAAATTAGGGCATTCAAAGATATAGTTCACATCCCTTGTACTTATCCTTGTTCAGCAGACAATATTAAAGATATCTAATATAATGGTAAAGATAGCTGATGTCTCGAGAGAGTATCCAGTGATACCGCCTTCTAGGTGATACCGTGATACCATCATACGGTATAACCTCTAAAATTCATGAAAAAACCCAAAAAATTTAACAATATTAACACCATATGTACCTACCATATCATGAAATTATAAATCCAAATTCGACCCACAGTTCAAGAAACAAAAACGATAAATCTGCATGTGAATATTAGCAAATTTAAATCTAGAGTGAACAATGTCCAACGAGTACTATCCAGAGCAAGGTTTGTCTTTTTTATTACTCAAGCTGCGGGTCAAATTTGGATTAAAAAATTCGTAACATGATAGATACATATGTGATGTCAATATTGTCAAAAAGTTTAGAAAATTTTCATGACTCTAGAGGTGATATCGCGCGTTAACGTTGCTATCTCTCGTACTCCTTGAGCCTCACGCCTAAGCCATCTGTTGGCTCCGCTTTCTCTCCTCAATGTCAGTAAAAGATCCTATCTGCATGATGAAGAGATAGTTCACATCACGCTATCGTACATGCACTTAAGTTGCATGCTTCAAAACGAAAAAGAGGACATGCACACACAAAAATAAATACAAGAGTTGCTTCACATGATGTATTTCCTTGCTTGGAAGCCAGAATATGCAGAATTGATGCTGTTGCCCTTGCTTGAAGCTAAATCTCCTCCTTGACCTCCAGGCACCAGTACTATGTTAGCCTAATCCAAGGCTTTAAGAAAAAAAAGATTACCAAGACACCTCTAGAATCTTTAATTCCTTTTCTCTTCTCATATCAAATGCTAGATCTCCCTAATTAAGGCTGTACCTCTGGATCAGTTTAAGACTTTATTATAAGTGTAGTTGACCATGCAATTAAACATCGGTTGGTGAGGCATTTCTGTCCATTGAACTACTCCAATAATAGAGGTTCAATTAGCAGGAACGTGTTCAACTGTCAACCTCTCGTTAGAGGCATCGAAATTTGAAAGGAAAAAATAAACTTGCTTCAAAAAAGAAGAAGGAAAAAAAATAAACAAGCACATATTAGGATCCTAACACAAATTTGTTGTAAGCACTTGGTGGCATAGGTCATCTTGAATTTTCCTAAAAAAGAGCGCTCCAGACTTAGACTTTCATAACAGTGTGTGATAAAACAGTCTTGAAATTTTAATTTTGTGATAGAAGTGTCAGGTTTCATTTCTTGTCCGGACTCTAGCTCTCTCATGAAGCCATCATGATAGCACAAAATTGATGTCAAATCATTAACATGAAAAGCTTCACATAGAAGTTGCCGTATGACTGAGAAATCACATCAACTTCTTACACCTGGAAAAGACATACGGTCCTAATTTGTCAGTATGTTAGCAAGAACACCTTTAATTCTGGGATGATTCTTCTGCCAAAAGACATCTCATCTTTCAATAAAGCAAAAGCAACATACAGAGGCAAGTCACTGCAAGTAAACTTGTGCACACTAAAAGCCAATCCTGCCATCTTTTTCCGAGCTTACACAACGCTCCTTGTTCACTTCCTTTCTTCAAATCTTCCAACGCTTCAAACTCACTCTCTCCTTGAGCAAAGCTCACCAGTCACTATCTAACAGCATGTTCTTCCGTCCATCATCTCTTAATTTGATCTGTCACAACTCACAACAGGGGAGAAGAACAGCTTGTAAGCCCCACTCTGGACACTGAAACCATAACAGCATGTAGCTGAGGAAGGGCCACCAGGCAGCTCATCAGATTCCCAGATGGCCTCATGCTTGTTGCTCCTACTTTCACAATTTGCGAGACCTAGTTTCGCATGACCGGTCCGGTCATATCCTTCAACAAAGGCTTGGGCCTCGGCGTTTCCTGAATGGAAAGCGGTGATCGACGGGCTGCCTAGGTCTGGGCAGACTGTGTCGGCAGACGGCTATGGTTGTGCTCGCCTTCGTATGTCACAATGAGCATCGCCGGGTCATCTACGCACCGCTCAACGTGCTTCCTTGCCGGGCAGCCCCTGACGCTGCTGCATTTGTAGTAACCCCTGCATTTGGTTCAAGTGACCAGGCACAGTTAGTCTTTCGTGGAGATAAATAAAAGATTTGGAAAGAGGAACAATCAACATTCAACAGCATGTGCTTGCTTTCATGGTATAACTACATTTTCCTATCATTAAAGCTTAAGATGAGGTTGGGGGAATAGGAGCAATCAAGATTAGGATATGGATAGACAATTAAGACAAGCATGCCAATCAAATGTGAGTTGCGTTAACAATTTACCTACTTTAGGTCTCAATGATTGATCCTTCTTCCCCATATACAGTGCAAGAAAGAGTGAGAGACCAACATGATCCATTAATTTGGTTATAATTAATTGTGCAAGCAACTAAGTTATCAACACGGCTTGGTTGTAGAAGCAATTGGGGGTTAGGAAAAGGTAGAGTGGAGTGGAGGATCCACAAACAATTATTCCACAGGTAAAGGAGCATAATGAGTGCCTGATGCAGATATGCCATCTTTCATGGTAATGCATCATGAGTTATTGACTAAAGAGGATTTGATGTATATTTTAGTGTTAATTGACCACTGCCATCATTTAAGTACCAATTCACATTTTTGCTAAGCAAACAGTTGAATGTTTCTATCATACCTTGGATGAGGGGAACCCTTAATCGGCTTCTGTCCGTACTTCCGCCATGAGTATTCATCCGGAGGTATATCGGATATTTTGTTGCTAATGGCGGGCACTTTTATCGACCTCTTAATTCGCAATTTCCTGCACAAAATATAGCACAGTCAGGTCAAGTCCATAATACCCAACCCAACCAAATAAACCACAACAAGAACTGCAAGAACACAGTTTACCTCCTCTTTGAGCAATGGCACCTGCACGATGTGGCACACTTGCCGCTACAGTCCTCCCCCCTGCCCGTGCAGCGCCGCTTGGGCGCCCCATGGTGTGCATTCAACGTGTCGCTTGCCGCCGGCCTGCCGATCAAATGGATCGGCGGCTTCCTGTCCAAGCTAGCCACGCTGCCATCCATGCTCAGGGATGACATGAAAGACCTCGCTGACACGGTGCCGCTGCTGGGGCTATCGAACTTCAGGCTGATCCCACTGTTGCTCCTCTTAAACATCTGAGCCGGCAACTTCTGCTGCTGCTGCTGCTGCCGCTGCTGGAATGGGTACCTATGCGCAGTAGCACCAAATTGGAACTGCACAGACAATGGCTGCACCATCTTCGGAGCACTGCCGAACTGATGAGTGCTCTTGCTGCTCGAGCTGACCAAATCCATCCTGTGCAAATCCAGCGGCGCGGCGACCTGAGAGTGCAATTGCGCCGGCGAACCAATAGATGGGGATGGAGTGACAGTACTACTGGACATCATCATCCCCAATGGGGTGTTGCTGCTGCTCTCCAGGAAACCCTTCTGGCTCATGAACCCCACAGGCTTGCTTCTCCTGGAGAGCCTGCCTCTAGCATGACCTCCTCCTCCTCCGCCGCCGTCGCTGCCGCGATCGCTATTGCTGAGGAGGGAGGCCACCTTCCTGAACTTGGCACAAGCCTCACCCGTCTCTGAAGCTATGCTCCTGAGCAGGGCAGGGTCCTGCTGCTGGGAGAGCAGGGTCAGCACACTGTGGCAGCTCTCCACCGCCGCCCTGTTCGCCACCTCCACCTCCTCCATGGCCCAAGGAAAATCAATGGACAAGAAAAGCTAATCCTTTCTTCTTCTTCTTCTTGTCTTGAACTCTTCCTTGAGTCTTCAGTCTTCGCAAGCTGCTCAGCTTCTTGCAGCCTTCACAGGCAACAGCAACACCTGAACATCAAACACAGACAGCAGAAAGAAACAAATCACTAAACAGATCTCCATGAAGGCTCATAAAGCTCGGAAATTTCACAGCAAAACACCAATTTGTGGGACTCAGAAACCATTCGGGATATATTGGAACCGGATCGATCACAGGAGATCGGGGTTCGACGGCGGTGCCGAGAACGGATTCGCGCCGCGGGGCCGCATCGAGAACCAACAAAGGTGCCCGCACGGCGCCGCCCCAATATTCCGCCCGCGATAGGTGGCCCAAAGAAGACGCCGACCCCGGCCAGACCCACACTGAATCCGCACTAGAAAAGACCGGGGAAGCGAGCTCACCTGCGTGCGGGACTCTCCGCGGAGGCATGCTCCATCCTCCCGTCGCCGCGTGCGCGCGGTGGAGCGGGGAGGGGGATCGGAGGGGAGGAGGAAGACGATGGGGAGGGAGAAGAGGAGAAGAGGAAGAATCGAGTCTTGTACCGAGCGCGGGGCGAGGGTACGTGAGTGTAAATTTGATGGAGTTCGAGGGGTGGATAGGAAAAGTTGGGCGGGAGTCGTGGAGGGATCTGGGACGTTGGTTGCTGAGATGGACGGCTGGTTGCTTTGGGAAAGGTGAGGAGTGAGTCGTTGGTGTCAGCGAGGTCAACGACAACGGTCGGTCAGAGCATCTTTTCACTGTGCGGTTTGTATTAAAAAGACAACTATAAAACAGGTAAGTCCACTATCTAACAGAGTTAAAAAAACAGCGTATGTATAAGTTGACTGAAAGGTTGTTATTTCTATATTAATAATTTTAGAAGTTAATTTTATATTTAATGGTTACTTAGCTAATTATATATTTTAAAAATTATATGTAACTTTAAGTTTAGAGATATGTAATTGTGTAGTTGCATATTTTTAAATCTAAAGTTACATAATTTTTTTTATAATTTCAAGCTTGATGATGTACAACTTAATCGACTAAAAAATAATAATTTCTCAAATGATTTAGAAATAACAAATCCAAAAAAAATAAGATCATTTGTGGCAATATTTTTATAGTTTTTGTTTGTTTTAATTTATGTGTTCAGTAGAAGTCTATCTTATAAAAGAAACTGAACAAAAGTACAAGATAATTGTTGGGGGAAGGATCCTCGCGCTACCCCGAACCGACGGGCTTCTCCCTGACAACGTTAAGGTCTCCTTCCCTGCGTTGACCTGTTTCACCTAGCATCAACAAACTCCGCTGGCATCATCGACGGCGTCGAGGCCACGCTCCATCCCGGCGGACGTCGAGGCCGCGCTTCGTCCCGGCGGACGTCAAGGCCGTGCTCCGTTCGGGCAGACGTCAATACTGCGCTTCGTCCCGGCGGATGTCGAGGCCGTGCTTCGCCCCGCCGCCAATGACAACACATCGTCATGGTAGCGAGGATTAGGATATTAGAGTATTTGAATATTCCATAAAGATTCTTGTAAAAATACCAAAATACCCTTGAGGGTGTGTTGTTGTCCGAGGGACATAATTGTAATCTCTCACATCCCTCCCTCAACCCCTATAAATGGGACCGGGGGGAGAGAGAGGGGATCGATTTTCCCTTGCATAAACTGTAATTCCTGAAATCAACACGAGAGTTTCCATTTATCCCCGACGCGAGCGTTTCACTTTTCGCCTCGTCGGTCGCAGTAACACGCGCTCCTCCTCGGTGGACACCGCACTTGCTCGTACTCCTTCGGTACTCTCGGAGGTCGACGTAACCAATCGGAGGTGCCTCAAATATACTGCCTAGTCCCGTAACTACGACAGTTGGCGCCGTCTGTGGGCTGCCTTGTTTGTGTGCCCCTATGCTTCTATGACAGCGCACACAAGCATAGGGGCTTGTTGTCGATGTCGCCCTCGCGTACTCTCGGACTCGGCGTCCTCTGTGCCCCCTCTTTGACGACACCAGGGGCTCGTCGTCAAGAATCCCCTCACCGCCACGTGAGCAACGTCTCTGTCACCGTGTCGGGATTACATTGGCTCCACCGTGGTGTAGAACACGCTCCGACGCGAGGTAGAGGGTCCCCTCATCGCCACGTGAGCAACGTCTCCGTCGCTGTGTCGGGACAACTTTGTCTCCCCCGTGACGTAGAGCACGCTCCACCGCGGCGTAGAGAACCCCCTCACCGCCAGGTGAGCAACGTCTCCGTCGCAGTGTCGGGATTACATTGGCTCCACCGTGGTGTAGAACACGCTCCGACGTGGGGTCGAGGGTCCCCTCACCGCCACGTGAGCAACCACTACCTCAGAAAACACTTTTGCTAAATTATCTTCGCTGACGGGTACGGAATACCCGTCAGTAGTACTCATCTCCACTGACGGGCCATTGGGAAACCGTCAGTGGAGATGAGTACGGAATGTTCAGATTGAGCAGAAAAAGTTTTCACTGATAGGCACACAATTTTGGCCCGTCAGTGCTGACAATAGCACCACTGACAGCCTATATCACTGATGGGCGCATGGTTTGGCCTGTCAGTGAAAATTCGTCACCTATGACGGGCCATGAGTTGCCGCCTGTCAGTGAAAATTCCGGCCCAAAAGCCCACTTATTCAGTCCAGTAGTATAAAAACTTCTCTTCTCACCTTCCCCCAAACCCTAAATCTATTTTTCCACCACCTCCGTGCCCCTGCGCCGCCTCATCTCCCTCTGCATCCTCCCCGACGCCGCCTCCTCTCCCTCTGCCTCCTCCCCGACACTGCCGGCCCCCTCCGCCTCTCTCCCGCGCCGCCTCCTCTCCCTCCGCCTCCGGCCGCCTCCGCCTCCTCCCCGACGCCGCTGGCCCCCTCCGCCTCCTTCCCGATGCCGCCGGCCCCTCCGCCTCCTTCCCGACGCCGCCGGCCCCCTCCGCGCCTCCTCCCTGACGCCGTCGGCCCCCTCCGCCTCTCTCCCGCGCCGACTCCTCTCCCTCGGCCTCCGGCCGCCTCCGCCTCCTCCCCGACGCCGCCGGCCCCCTCCGCCTCCTCCCCGACGCCACCGGCCCCTTCCCCCTCCGGCCGCCTCCTCTATTGCGACGGCGACGGCGACCTCCTCTACCTCGTCTCAGCGGCTCGAGCTCCACCGCGCGGATGACGACAAGGCGGTAGAGGCTCCACCACGCGGCGATGGCTCGACCTCCACCGACCACGTCGCCGCCAGATCCCGGCCTCCACCGACCACGCCGCAGCGCTTTCGTGTATGGTTTTGCTGGAGCCTCCCTCGCGCACCGCGCTGCGCTCCTACAGAAGGTCGATGAGGAGGCCGCCGTCATCAGGCCCGACGAGGGGGCTGCTATTTTTTTTGGGTTTTTAGTGTATCTCCACTGACGGGCGCGGCCGCCCGTCAGTGGCTTTTTTATCTTCACTGACGGGAGCTTACTGACGGGCACAAAACCTATCAGTGAAGGCGGTTTTGCGCCCGTCAGTGGAAGTATTTTGTGAGGTAGTGAACGTCTCCGTCGCCATGTCGGGACAACTTTGTCTCCCCCGTGACGTAGAGCATGCTCTACCGTGGCGTAGAGAATCCCCTCACCGCCACGTGAGCAACGTCTCCGTCCCCGTGTCGGGATTACATTGGCTCCACCGTGGTGTAGAACACGCTCTGATGCGGGGTCGAGGGTCCCCTCACCGCCACGTGAGCAATGTCTCTGTCGCCGTGTCGGGACAACTTTGTCTCCCTCGTGATGTAGAGCACGCTCCACCGCGGCGTAGAGAATCCCCCTACCGCCAAGTGAGCAACGTCTCCATCGTGGTGTCGGGATTACATTGGCTCCACCGTGGTGTAGAACACGCTCCGACGCGGGGTAGAAGGTCCCCTCATTGCCATGTGAGTAACGTCTCCGTCGCCTTGTCGGGACAACTTTGTCTCCCCCGTGACGTAGAGCACGCTCCACCGCGGCGTAGATAACCCCCTCACTGCCACGTGAGCAACGTCTCCGTCGTGGTATCGGGATTACATTGGCTCCACCGTGGTGTAGAACACGCTCCGACGCGGGGTCGATGGTCCCCTCACTGCCACGTGAGCAACGTCTCCGTCACCATGTCGGGACAACATTGTCTCCCCCGTGACATAGAGCACGCTCCACCGCGGTGTAGAGAATCCCCTCACCGCCACGTGAGCAACGTCTCCGTCGTTGTGTCGGGATTACATTGGCTCCACCGCGGCATAGAGAATCCCCTCACCGCCACGTGAGCAACGTCTCCGTCGCTATGTCGGGATTACATTGGCTCCACCGCGGCATAGAGCGTCCACTCACCGGCGTGTGAGTGACATTTCTGTCACCGTGCCGGGACAACCTTGACTCCGCCGCGGCGTCGAGCACGCTCCACCGTGGCGTAGAGCGTCCGCTCACCGGCGCGTGAGCGATGTTTCCGCCGCCGTGCCGGGAAAACCTTAACTCTGCCACGGCGTCGAGCACGTTCCACCGCGGCATAGAGCGTCCGCTCACCAGCGCGTGAGCGACGTCTCCGTCGCCGTGCCGGGACAACCTTGACTCCGCCGCGGCGTCGAACACGCTCCACTGTGGCATAGAGCGTCCAGTCACCGGCGCGTGAGCGATGTGTCCGTCGCCGCGCCGGGACAACCTTAACTCCGCCGCGGCGTCGAGCACGCTCCACCGCGGTGTAGGGCGTCCACTCACCGGCGCGTGAGCGACGTCTCCGTCGCCGTGCCAGGACAACCTTAACCCTCCCTGCCACGTTGTGTTCGCGCCATTCGACCTTCGTCAAACTGCCAAACGAGCAATGCTTGTACGACACTCGTACTAGGGGCTGGGTGCCATGTCGCGTAACCACGACCTGGCGCCTCGAAGCAACAGCCTGTAAAAGAATAAAAAAGAAGAAATGATCACGAGAAGCAAAACATGTCTGCTCCAACTTTCTGATTTTCCATTAAGCCTACCAAAAGAAGCTCCCAAAACACTTAAAGCGCTAGGGGCTCCATCCCGGTGGACGTCGGGGTGACGCTCCGTCGAGGTGACGCTCCGTCACGATGTTGATGTGATGCCCCATCCCGGCGGACGTTGAGGCGATGCTCTGTCCTGGCGGACGTCGAGGCAAAAATCTGTCAAGACAATGCTCCGTCACGACGTCGAGGTGACGCTCCGTCCCGGTGGACGTCGAGGCGACGCTCTATCCTGGCAGATGTCGAGGCAAAAATCTGTCAAGACAACGCTCTGTCACGACGTCGAGGTGACGCTCCGTCCCGGTGGATGTCGAGACGACGCTCCGTCACGACAACAAGGCGACACTCCATCCCGGCGGACGTTGACGCAACACTCCGTCACGACGTCGAGGCGACGCTCCGGCCCGGCGGACGTCGAGGCAAAAATCTGTCAAGATAACGCTCTGTCACGACGTCGAGGCGACGCCCCGTCCCGGCGGATGTCGAGGCGACCCTCCGTTACGACGTTGAGGTGACGCTCCGTCCCGGTGGACGTCGACCCAACACTCTGTCACGACGTCGAGGCGACGCTCTGGCCTGCTGGACATCGAGGCGACGCTCCGTCTCAGTGGACGTCGAGGCAAAAATCTGTCAAGATAACGCTTCGTCACGACGTCGAGGCGACGCCCCGTCCCGGCAGACGTCGAGGCGACCCTCCGTCACGACGTTGAGGCAACGCTCCGTCCCGGCGGACGTTGACCAACACTCTGTCATGACGTCGAGGCGACGCTCCGGCCCGCCGAACGTCGAGGCGACGCTCCGTCCCGGCGGACGCCGAGACAAAAATCTGTCAAGACAACGCTCCGTCACGACGTTGAGGCGATGCTCCGTCCCGGCGGGTGTCGATGCGACGCTCCGTCACGACGTCGAGGCGACGCTCCGTCTCAGCGGACGTCGAGGCAACGCTCTGTCAAGACAACGCGCCCAGTGTGGTGTCTCGAACCTACCAAGTCTGTAGACCTCATCGACGCGGTCGCGGCGTCATGGCGGCACGCCCGACGCGGCTCCAAGAGGCTGCCCGTCCCGAGTTTGGGGGTGTTCAGGGAGGCTAGTGGAGACGACGCGCCCGATGTGGCGCCTCGAAACTACCAAGTCTGTGGACCTCATCAACGCGGTCGCGGCGTCGCGGTGGCACGCCCGACGCGGCTCCAAGAGGCTGCCCGCCCCGAGTTTGGGGGTGTTCGGGGAGGCTAGTGGAGACGACGTGCCCGGCGTGGCGTCTCGAACCTACCAAGTCTGCGAACCTCGTCGACGCGGTCGTGGCGTCACGGCGGCATGCCCGACGCGGCTTCAAGAGTCTGCCCGTCCCGAGTTTGGGGACTAGTGGAGACGACGCGCCCGGCGTGGCGTCTCGAAACTACCAAGTTTGCGGACCTCGTCGACGCGGTCGCGGCATCGCGGCGGCACGCCCGACACGGCTCCAAGAGGCTGCTTACCTCAAGTTTGGGGGTGTTCGGGGAGGCTAGTGGAGACGACGCACCCGGCGTGGCGCCTCGAACCTACGAAGTGTACGGACCTCGTCGACGCGGTCGCGGCATCGCGGCGGCACGCCCGACGCGGCTCCAAGAGGCTGCCTGCCCCGAGTTTGGGGGTGTTCCGGGAGGCTAGTGGAGACGACGCGCCCGACGTGGCGTTTCGAATCTACCAAGTCTATGGACCTCGTCGACGTGGTCGCGGCGTCGCGGCGGCACGCCCGACGCGGCTCCAAGAGTCTGCCTGTCCCGAGTTTGGGGTTGTTCGGGGAGGCTAGTAGAGACGACTCGCCCGGCGTGGCGTCTCGAACCTACCAAGTCTGCGGACCTCGTCGACGCGGTTGCGCCATCGCGGCAGCACGCGCGACGCGGCTCTAAGAGTCTGCCCGTCCCGAGTTTGGGGGTGTTTGGGGAGGCTAGTGGAGACGACGCGCCCGGTGTGGTGCCTCGAAACTACCAAGTCTGCGGACCTCGTCGATGCGGTCGCGGCGTCGCGGCGGCACGCTGACGCGGTCGCAGTGTCACGGCGGCACGCCCGACGCGGCTCCACGAGGTTGCCCGCCTCGAGTTTGGGGGTGTTCGGGGAGGCTAGTGGAGACGACACGCCCAGTGTGGCGTCTCGAACCTACCAAGTCTGCGGACCTCGTCGATGCGGTCGCGGCGGCACGCCCGACGCGGCTCCAAGAGACTGCCCGCCCCGAGTTTGGGGGTGTTCGGGGAGGCTAGTGGAGACGACGCGCCCAGCATGGCGTCTCGAACCTACCAAGTCTGCTCGAGGGATCATATCTCTACACGCTCGAACGCGTCACGGCGTAACAAAAAAGAATAACAACACTGTTTTCGTCCGGAGGATATATGGCGTTCGTCCATGCGAGCTAAACACATGGCGATCAATGTTTAAAAATACGGTGGCTATCCTCTCTGCTCGTTCGTCGCCTTAACAAATGTCCAAGCGTGAAGCATGCAATCGCCACACCTGTACCTCGTCTACCCGGTATAGCAGTTTTACATAACAAAAAATGTTACAATAACCAGTCCGCCACATTACACGCACGAGCAGTCTCACACATGAAATACACATGAGCATTTGTATAAACACGCACGAGCAGTCTCACACATGAAATACACATGAACATTTGTATAAACACTGGAACGGGCGAGAATGGTTACCTTTGGAGACCGGCGGTGTTGGTTGCACGTGGATGGAATGGCGTGCACGTGCTCTTTTGCAACAACGGCTGTGGTGGTGGTGGCCGCGGCTACGAGAGAAGTTGTAGACGGGCCACGATATGCGCGGCCGCTGTCATCCTCGGGGGCTCGAGTTGAGGTCGCCCCTGACTCGGAGGTAGCGCAGCGAAGGCCGAAGGCCGTAGCGGCCGGCGCAGCAGTGATGGCACCCGCAGGAACAAATGAATTTATACCTTGACCAAAGATCTGAATGCCTTGCTTCCTGGAAAGCAAAGTTGTGACTTATGAGAGTGACGACAATAGGAAAAATAGTAACTAAATTTGACACTCCAAGCAGATCATGATGATTCAAACGAACAGGGTAAGATGTCATATGTGATGAAATGGACAAGCTTGTGTGAAATAACAAAAGAAGTAACCTGCTCCAGCCTAGTGTGGCGAGTTGGTAGCTCAGACAAACTATGCAAAAAGCGCATGCCACGAAGCAGATATGCTAAATCTGAACCTCTTCCAAGCTCCAAACATACAGCAAGAAGATGAAGAGGAAGTGATGACACAAGCTTTTCCATGTCCACCTACAAAGAACATGTGTTAGGGAAAAGAACATCGAAGTAGATGTAAACATTGTACATAAGTACCCGCTTTGGACCACCATCTTCTGCCTTGGACTGCAAAACAATGTTCTCTAACTCCTTCAGCATCTCACTAAGTTCTCTGTCGTGAACGGCGTGGCCCTCTGCGGCACGCTCACCAGCCAGCTCTTCTTCGGGTGGCTCGGTGACAAGCTCGGCCGCAAGAGCGTCTATGGCTTCACGCTCATCCTCCTGGTCCTCTGCTCCATCGCGTCCGGGCTCTCATTTGGACACAAGGCCAAGGGCGTCATAGGGACACTCTGCTTCTTCTGCTTCTGGCTCGGATTCGGCGTCGGCGACGACTACCCTCTGAGCGCCACCATCATGTTCGAGTACGCGAACCAGAAGACCCGTGGCGCCTTTATCGCCGCCGTGTTCGCCATGCAGGGATTTGGCATCCTCTTCAGCATCATCATTACCATCATTGTCTCAGCCGCATTCCAGAACGCGTTCCCTACCCCGGCATACTACATTGACCCCAAGGCGTCCATCGGGCCAGAGGCCGACTACGTGTGGCACATCATCGTCATGTTCGGCACCATCCCGGCCATGCTCACCTACTACTGGCGCATGAAGATTCCCGGACCGCGCGGTACACGGCGCTCATTTCCCGCAACACCAAGCAGGCCACAGCAGACATGTCCAAGGTGCTCAATAAGGATATCTCGGAGGAGGAGGAAGGAGTTGGGACGGCGTAGGTGGCCGCTCCTGCCGGCCGGCGGCAGCTGTAGCGGCAGTAGCAGCGGCGGGGGAGGGGCGACAAGCGGCGCGGGAGGCCGCGGGAACGGCGGCCGGGAGCAGCAGGCCGCGGGGCCGGCGGCAGGCGAGGGAGGCCGCGGGGCCAGCGGCCGGGCGCAGCAGGCCGCGGGGCCAGCGTAGGCGCAGGAGGCTCGCGAGACCGGCGGGAGGCGGGCCCGTCGGGGGAAACCGTGCGGCACGAGTGGCGGGCTCGGCGTGGGAGGATGTGAGGCGGCGCCGCGCGGGTGGCGGGCCCAGCGGGGGAGACCGCGTAGGGGAGATGGGAAGGTGGCAGGTAGGGGGGAGATGGGGAGGTGGCATGTAGGGGAGATGGGGAGGGTGGCGGCGGCAGGGGTGTATCACTTGCCCCCCCTCCCATCGAACCGACAGGAGCTAAGTGGGCCTCGGCCCATTAGGGTTAGGGGCAGTTCGGTAGGAAGAAAAAGAAAGAAGGGGAGGAAAAAGAAAGGAAGAAAATGGAAGAAGAGGAAGGAAAAGAAGAAAAGAGGAGGAAGAGAAAGAAGAAAAAGAAAAAAAGAGGAGGAGGAAAAAGAAAAAGAAGAAGAAAAGAGGAGGAAGAGAAAGGAGGAAGAGAAAGAAGAAAAAGAAAGAAGAGAAAAAAAAGAGGGAGAGAGAAGTCGTCGGTCCGACGCGCGCGCCAACCCCTCGGAATTGGTGCGCCGGCTCGGACGGGCGTCACCCGACCGCCCAAACCGACAAGGGGCTACTGTTGGGGGAAGGGTCCCCGCGCTACCCCGAACTGACGGGCTTCTCCCTGACAACGTTAAGGTCCCCCTCCCTGCATTGACCTGTTTCACCTAGCATCAACAAACTCCGCTGGCATCGTCGATGACGTCGAGGCCACGCTCCATCCCGGTGGACGTCGAGGCCGCGCTTCGTCCCGGCGGACGTCAAGGCCGTGCTTCGTTCGGGCAGACGTCAATACTGCGCTCCGTCCCGGCGAATGTCGAGGCCGTGCTTCACTCCGCCGCTAAGGACAACACGTCGTCATGGTAGCGATGATTAGGATATTAGAGTATTTGAATATTCCATAAAGATTCTTGTAAAAAGACCAAAATACCCTTGAGGGTGTGTTGTTGCCCGAGGGACATAATTGTAATCTCTCACATCCCTCCCTCAACCCCTATAAATAGGACCCGGGAGAGAGAGAGGGGATCGATTTTCCCTCGCATAAACTGTAATTCCTGAAATCAACACGAGAATTTCCATTTATCCCCGACGCGAGCGTTTCACATTTCGCCTCGTCGGTTGCAGTAACACGCGCTCCTCCTCAGCGGACACCGCACTTGCTCGTACTCCTTCGGTACTCCCGGAGGTCGACGTAATCGATCGGGGGTGTCTCAAATATACTGCCTAATCCCGTAGCTACGACAATAATAGAAAACCACTTTTCAGTGAGTTGGTGGTGCACGACTCCATCGATATATGCACACATGCGATGTGTTCTAGTACAAGATCAGACGTCTTCGTGCCGGACGTGCATGTGTGATAATTGTGTGTACCTTACTTGTAATAACGGAAAAAAGAGAGTGGCAACTTCCTCGGAAAAAAAGATAGTAGAAATTGATTATACTCCAGGAAAATGTTTAATTTGTCATTGATTGTACTCGGGTCGGGGTGTACTAGAGTAGTTAAGTCGAGAATAAATTAGGCATATAAGTATCAACTTTTGTTAGAATACTTAATTATTACTCACTCTATATAATAGTAAAAGTTTAACATTTAGGATAGATTTCCGGTTAAACTCTTAAAACTTAAATTATTGATATTATTCTAAATATTTAGATTAGGTACTTAAAATATCATATGTATACATATATTGGTACAACTTTATTGAATTATATATATATATATTACAATAGAAATTAACGATCAAAGTTCCATTTTGAAGGCCTTGTCATGTTTGTATGATACGAAGGAAAAACTACTTTGGAGATGTAATAGACCAGTATTCACTCTGTTCGTAAATAACTATCTTTTTAGATATTGACGTAGTTTTCAATATGTATTTTTGATAATTACTTTTTGTATATATATGTTAGAAAAATTATGAAAAACTATTTTTTATGATAAATTCAATGATGATACTATTTTCATCTCACTAATCTAAATATCTTTTGACATACTAATAGTCAAAATTAAAAATGTTTGGCTACAGTAGGCTATGGCAAGGTTTGTTGACCGTCGTGGGAGCCTTGTCCGGGGTGGGACCAGTGGATAAAATGCACTTTTAGCCCCGTGTGCGAGCTCAATGCCAAAAATGGCCCCCGTTTGAAGATAAAGCCAAAAAAGTCAGGCGCGAACGCTCGGGCGTCGACACGTGGCATATACTGCAGGTCAAACACGCGGCAACCTACCTACCATAGGTGGAGCCTGCGGCAGCCCACTTGCCGCTGCGCCGTGTGCCGGGCCATCTCCCGCGGGCCTAACCTGCGGCAGGCGGGCTGCCGCGGGCCCCACCTGTGGCAGACAGGCTGCCACGGGTCTGACCTGCGGTACGAGCTGACTTTTTTGACTTTATCTTCAAACGGGGCCATTTTTGGCATTGAACTCGCACGGAGGGCTAAAAGTGTATTTTATCCGTCCATCCGTTTAAGTACTTTTCTACGGCCGGGCGCCGAGGCCGACCGGTGGGTCCACAGAGCGAGTCGCACGTTCGAGTGGGGTCGGCAGCAAGTTGACTCGTGCGGACTCGACCGGACAATGGTCATGGTTCCTCTCTCTTGATCTTTTCCCTCTCTCTCTCTAGTCGTGCCAAGTGCCAACCAGTGCTCCCTTAATTAAAAAACCCACTGCGCTACTCCCTCTCTTATTATCTTTTTAACTAATCACCAGGTGATTGATTGATTGATCAATTTTTTTACAATTTGTGTTACTCGCTCAGTTTCTGGATACTCGGATACTCGAGGCTTTTTAACAAAAAACAAAGAAGCATTATTGGATGTCATGGCTCCGACAAGATTAGACCAAGATGCACGCTAATAATATCTGGTGAACGGATGTGATAATATCTCAAGCACGTAAGGGAGGTAGCTAGCCGATAGACCAGGGCAGATATATGGTGAATAGATGCCTATTCTCGAACGCGCGCCAACGTCCACGATGACACCGCGGACACAAGGATGGAGGAGAAATGTACGTAGCACCTCCGATAAATTAGACCGAGATCATGCTAATAATATCTCAGTAAACATGTAGTAATTGGATGGCTATATGTGCATGTCCAAACAGTCCGCTTAGGGAAAGAGAGTGAAGAAGTGACACATATTTACGAACGAACAACCTGAATGAAGGTGAAAATAATATTTGCAAATGGATGGAGCATGCGATCGATCGAGGCAGGCAGTGATGTGGGTTGCCGGGGTGAAACCCTTGCCAGATATGTGGTCTTCTTGTCATCCAAGGTGGTGATTGGGTTTCTCGTCCCGTACACCTATTCTCCCAGGTTTTGCTTTGCAAATAAATCTCCAAGCTTTTTGTTTCTTGTGCATTCCGGAGATCTGGCCATGTCAGGGCCGGCCATCTTCCTGGGTGCCGACGACTAGGTGCTCACTAAATCGTGCTCGCCGGCACATCTTCGCGCTCTAATTTTGTGTACCTAGCCACCCAAGGGCTGCTGTTCGCGTCGCTGGAGGATGGGCATCTCCAAGATCGTTTGCCCCGGCGAGTTTCTTCAGTGTCGATCCCAGTGCTTAATTATACATGATCTCTTGGCGTCCCGTTGATTGCTTCTTCAACCTCCTACGATGACGTGGGCAACTCACGAGGCTCCAGTCGCTGGGGGTGACTAGCTCCACCTCTCGGTGCCTTTGGACGAGATCATCCGCTTCAAGGGAAGCTGCTCATGATCCTCAATATCATCATCACCGGCCGCTATGCGGCCGAAGCACGTGCTCCTCCGACGGCCGGTGATCTTCGATTTTTTGGCTTCGGTCAAGGGCAGCCCCTACCATCCGGTGGCGCGTGGTGTTCTGCGTATCCCAGCCCTGTGTGCTACTGGGAAGTGCGGGCAGTGTTATAATGTTTACTTGTTCTTTGCCCTTTGTTATCGTGCGGGGATACGTGTAACTCCCCCATCTAGTAACAAAAAAGCAAGGGTCCTTTCAAAGAAAGAAGAGCAGAGAAAAATAGAGTAAATAATTTTATAAATACGTAACATGGCTTGAGCTACCGTCCCGGACAGCTGCGCAGGCTTACCGGCTGCGCGACGTTATACCTCGAATGAATTAAGTGGCTGTTTGGTTTAGCTTTTGGGGGAGCTTTTCCCTTCCAAAAGCTAAGCCAAACCAAAGGGCTGGCTTCCAGGCTAACTGCTGGCAACAGCCGCAGCCGGGCCAGGTGAAAAATTAACAACGCGCAAAAGCTCCCTCCCCCCCAGCTTCCCGCAGTATCCCCGCACTGTGCACTTAAATTTCGAGTCGTTTTCCCTTTTTGCCCCCACTGGTTCGTTCCATTTACGGGCAAATGCCCTTACGCCCTTCTCTCACATCCCGACCGACCGAAGCCACACCGGCGGAGGGAGCAGCTGGTGGCGGAGGCTGCCGAGGCGGACGGCGACGACCAGCGGCGGGATCCGCCGGTGGCGGCGACCGTAGGTGGCGGCGGAGCCCAGGGGAGACCGTAGGCAGCGGCGGAGCCCAGGTGGAGGCGGAACCGAGGCAGCAGGAGGGGGAGGCGGGGCCGGAGGCACCCGCGCGGGGCGAGGAAGGCGGCGCGCGGCGAGGGAAGCGGCGGGGATGGAGGGGAGGGACCGGCGGCAGTCGGGATGGAGGGGAGCGACCGGCGCGCGGCGAGGGAAGCGGCGGGGAGGGAGGGGAGCGACCGGTGCGCGGCGAGGGAAGCGGCGGGGAGGGAGGGGAGGGACCGGCGCGCGGCGGGGAGGGAGGGGAGCGACCGGCGGCGGCGGGGAGGGAGGGGAGCGACCGGCGGCGGCGGGGATAGAGGGGAGGCGGCGGTGGATTTGGGCCGGTTGGCCGATGCCCCCCCGGCCCATTTTTATTTTCTTTTTTTCATTTTTATTTCTATTTATTATTTTTTGTAATTTTAGTTTAAACAATTATTTTTATGTATATTATTATTTTCTGCAAATTTATTTAAGAAATAATTTGTATTCTATTTATATTTGTACTTTTTATTTTTTATTTGTATTTGTAACATTGGATCGAACCTCACACAATATCGATTTTAAAATTTGGTTCATATTGATTTTAGGGGCATTTTAGACAATTGGTTCATATACAGCTAACAGCCACAGCCCAACCAAACGTGCACAACCGAATCCTCATATGCCAACAGCCACAGCCGCTATTCCATACAGCCAGCCAACAGCCGCTTTTCCAAAAGCCGCAGCCCAACCAAACAGGGCCTAAGTTACACGACGATTTACGTACTGAGCCCATCAACACAGATACTTGAGGGCGATGTCATCACTACTACAGATCATTATGTAAAATTCCTCGTCACCGATGGATTTCGGGTACCTCACTGATGAGTGGTCAGAGTGATAATTCAAGTCATCACTAACAGGTAAATTACTCGTCCGTAATGTAATGTCATCAGTGAAGAGTAGTTGAGAACGTTGATCAATGTCAACGATGATATGTCATCAGTGACAGGTGCCAACGATGACACGTCATTAGTGATGAGTAGGATATCCCGTCAGTGATGATTGCTTACGTTAGGCAAGATTTTTCCTTTTTTTTAGCTAGTCTTATGATTTGCTAGCCACGCCCTATGAAACAGCAGATCACATCACATATACAACCATCATTGTAGCACATATCGATACAATCGTATCATAGAACATATAAAACTATCAGAAACCATCAAAAAATCATATTTCATTATTAAAAATGAACTCAAATTGTTCAAAACAGATTTAAATTCAGTTTTACACATTAGAAATGGCAAAGTTAAACATTACATTGTAGCAATAATATAAATCAGTTTATAAGCAGTACTCTACTATAGATCCGGCACGTCGGTGTTGAAATCACCTGTGGGGCTTATTACATAAGCATAGAGGAAATAAGCAAAGAACCTTCTTATCTGGCATAGGCTCCTTTTTGTTAACCCATTGATCCGTTTTGATCCTCAAATCCTGTAATAGAAGAACATTAAGTTCATGCAAAAATAAACATAACTATCAATAGGCTAGTCGATAGAGCTCATAGATGGTATACCTTTTCTTGTACAATCGGGGTGACCGTATTGACTATCGCCTCCATGTGCGCGTAAAACATAGAACCCACACGTGTTGGATCTTGAGGATTGCTGTTTGCAGGGAAAGTCAAATTTGTGGGTGAACTTCTTGGCCGATCTCAACTTGCTACGCCCTCCTTTTGAAATATACTCGGTGTAAGCGCCATTTTTGCATCTCGGGAGTGCGGAGAGGTCACTTTTTCTTGGCAAGGAGTCAAGATAAAAGACCTTGTTCCAAGGTACAACGATAATCACAAGGATCTAGTTGTCACTATGTAAACGCCATTAAGGTCATTAATTAGATTTGTACACCTAAGTTCAAAAATATCATATTTAGACAATACTAAGAAACTTACCCTGGGTTATAGGCAAAGAGTATGTAATCCTTGTCCCTTGAGCGAGCCACGACTATATGAGGAACTCTATGATCGTTTTTAGATGATCTTTCATGATTGATAGTTCATGCACCTCGCCTCTTGGATCATATAAAGAGTCCGACACCTTATAAGTGCATTGTTGACGCGGTCAAGGTTGAGTAGGTTGAACAAGTCACTAAAACCGACAAAGAAGTGATTTGATCAAAATTCTTTGAAAAAATGCCAACCATCTGGTACTCTGACTTCAGTACTCTTCTTCTAGTCTGGTGCCAGCTTATTAGACTGTGCCATGTAGTAGTCATGCAAACGTCTAGCTCTGTTAGATAGATTTTGCAATTCTTGCTCATGACCAATGGTTGACGGAGAACGTATTGCCAGGCCAGAGGGGCAGGGGAAATACTAATTGGCAGCCTTGCTCGCATACAAACTTTTGAAAATGATAATGCCCTAATAATACTTTGATCCCCCTTCTCGCCGCATTGCTATCATGCTTTCTTGATATTTCTCCTTCACTAGAGTCGGCTCGCTACGTTGTGTTTAAAGCTCTTGGGTATCCTCCGGAGCAGACTGTAACACCCCGATTTCCGAAACCTAAAAATTAGGGCCAACAAAAACTTTTTCTGCTAATAATGTGATATTTAGTGAACCTAACTAAAACCTTGATTTCAAAATCATGAAAGTGATGCTCATCCAGAACCTCTTCTCCGTCAGTCTTGATATCTCCACCATCAGTGCATGGTAAACCTTTTAATCTTATCCTGGCTCATCTTCTATTGGAACTCCTAGTTTCTATCCTCTCGGGAGAAACCCTGTTCTTTCTCCTCCAAATCTATCGAGCAATTTGTTCTCCTTCCATATGGAACCGTTGAGGTGAAATCCTGCACTCCAATCCCTCTCCTCTATCTTCCTTGTTTTTCAGACCTAGTGTGCCGAAACCCTAATCCCCAGCACCCCCTGTTCCCCTCCTGTCATCAAACCTCATGCATGTATATATGCACGTATCAGTGGCAGAAAACAAACCACAGCTCACCGTAATTTCGCATGTCCATTCTATCCATGCACAAACCACGTATATGCTAAAATCTTCAAGTGTATGCGGGCACATACACTCCCAACCCTGGTTTGTTCTTCTCGGTGAAACCCTATCCACCATAGAGCTTCTTCTTTTGCCACATGATCAAGAAAATATCTTCAGCCATTCTACCATTCTTCTTTAACAAAAAATATATATTTGTCGGGACAACTATCCACGACATATTTCCTCGATACGTTCTTCCTTACTCCTTTCATCCCAACTGTCCGCATGTATGCTAAAAATTCCTAGCGTGTGCATGCACATACACCCTACCACCTTTTCTCTCTCTTGGGAAGTTTACCCCTAATCCGTCTCTCTGCCGCCCTCTGGCCATTTCTTGCCCCTCACCTTTGGAATTTAGTTCCTTGTGTCTTGCTCTTATGGCACGTCCCCTGGGACAAATCTCCTCGTATGCTATCGTCGGCAAGGCCACATGTGCGTGCGCATAAAAGCATGTATGTGGGATTAATCCATCGCACCTGCCATGCCTGCCGCGTAATCAGCTCTCTAATTTATTAGGGAACCTGCATACACCTGCACACGATTACATGTATAAACACCGCGTGTGTAGGTGCAGGTACGGGGGCTCTAATCTCTTGCCAGCCAGACCAAGCCAAGTGAAATCAATCCCGGCATGGTTAGCGCACCATTTCTCTCCCTGTGCTAAGCACATGCTTGCATTGCTTCCCTGTCACCAGTACGTGCTCATCTCAGTGTTACCTTTCCCCACGCAATAGTAGTCGGTGCCCAACCCTCTGAGCCCCTACAACATCTGCATTAACCCCTCCTACTGCCATTACTTCTTCCAGGGTCCTCTTCTACCCTTTTCTTTTGTCTCTTCCCATCAACCCAGGCTGGTGTTTCCCCCTCTGCTGCAGCTAGGCCCCTACTTCCCTACCCTATTCCATAGCTAAGTCGTGCCGTCTCACCCTCCTCCACAGAAAAACAGTACAAATTAGAACTGTGCCCCAACAACACCCACTATGCACTCTTTTCCTCTCTCTAGTCATTCCTTGGTGAGCTGCTGCAAGACTTCAAAAAACCAGTGTACCTTCACGGCAGCCCATGTGCCCCTTTTCTTCTCCCTATCCAACATCTTCCTTGCCAAGCTAGCTTTCCCCTTTTCTTCACGCTACACCTGCCATCACCCGAGCACACTCTTTCTCCTCTGCTGTTCTTCCTTGCTTCTAAACCAAACCGAGCTGCCCTTCTTTCTCTTGTCCCCAAACTCCACCGAAGCTCATGCCTGCCCCTAGCTCCTCCCCAGTGGCTCCTCTTCTCCCAGAGCTCACTGGTGCTCTTCCTTCATCCCCAGCACGCAGCTGAGCTTCTTCTTCCTCAAGCTTTTCTCTCTCCCGAGCTCCCCACTGCATATTCCCATTTTTATTCACCTGAGCAGTGCATAGCTCTCCCTATCCGGCCTCCTAAGCTTTTGCTCCCTTCGTTGCTACCAGCGCCGCCTTTGGGGCGAGCACCCCATCCGCTCTGCTCCCCAGCTCTCCCGCTCAGGTTGCGCTGCCCCAAGCCCCCGTGCGCCTCGGACCTCCACCGCCACCGGTCCTCGCATTCCCGCTGTAGTGGACGCCTCCACGCCGCTGGCATGTGCGGCACCAGCGAGGTCCCTCGCGCACCGCTCTCCCCTGGACCTCTCCCTGCTCGGCGCCGCTCTGCGCCACCGCCCGCCGGAGCGCTCAGCCCCGCCTCACCCGTGGTCCAGCGCAGAGGCCAGTACTGCATACACGCCCATTCGGCCACCACCGTGTCCAAGCTCCCAAGTTCTCCTCTTACTCTGTCCATTTCCTTTCTATCTATCCCCTTACCACTCCGTCACCAAGCTGAGAACCAGGACCTTTGCTGGTCCTTATCTCCTTAGTTACGAAGCCGCTCGGCAGAAGCAGCTACCACCGCCGCCGGGCACGAGCGACCGGCGACACCTTCCCAGGGCCCTCTAAATTGAGCTGCCACTCGCCGCTTGAATCCTCCATCGTCGCCAACTCCGACATCGCCTGGTTGCCTCCCCGCCGCTACCCTCTTTTCCTGCCGCGGTAACACAAAACCACAGCTGCTGCCACCTAGGCCCTGCC
Organism: Stipa capillata; assembly: GCA_019208055.1. Classification (NCBI taxonomy): domain Eukaryota; kingdom Viridiplantae; phylum Streptophyta; class Magnoliopsida; order Poales; family Poaceae; genus Stipa; species Stipa capillata. The sequence goes on along the minus strand of JAGXJF010004919.1, from coordinate 78,080 downwards.
GCGGCAGCTCTCGGCTGCTCCCACCATGCCGCGGCGCCGCCTCCTTCTGGATTCCAAGCCACCGCGCTGCCCTCACTCCAGCACCACGCCGGCGCCCTCTCCCGTGCCGCCGTCACCCCAAACGCCATCGACGAGGGCCTCCTCAACCTCTCTTCTTCTCCCGTCCTCCGCCACCCCTAACCTCCATTCTCTCCCTCCCGGTGTCTAACCGCTTAAACCTAATTAGCGAGGTTCAAAAGCAGCTTAGCTATTGCAAAGAACGGTTCTTGCTGGAACTTGGGAAAAATGGATTATGAGGAATGCATTTTCCAAGTGGTGAATACAACTTCCTTCCTCTGCCTAAGCTAAAGTACGCTTTCCTTTAGGGAAAACGTAACCATATGTACGTATCTCCATCTAGGAAAGCGAACTCCCCTTGCAGCACTCTCTCTCTTTTCCGCATCTCCTATACCGAAAGCACATTTCTGCAGTACGCCTTCGACATCATCACCCTCCTTCCGGCAAACCATTTTCCCCTCCTTTATTTCCTTTCCGGCCAATCTTCGAATAACCGAATCTCCTCCGTCGTAACTCTGAATGGAGTATCCTTTTCATACAGTCATCAAAAACCAAAATCTACCTCTCGGTACAACTTTGGTAATTTTTGAAATTATCTAAATTTTCAAACTCGAGAGCAATTCGTATATGAGCATGTTATGTATATTCCTTTAGCATGGTTCAACTTGGTTAATTTCTTGTCGCATAAAACCAACCATGCCATGATAGTCTCAGTACACTCTTATCTTCGAAACCTTTATACAATAAAAGTGGTAAGGGAATTGGAAAAATCTATTAATCGCATGTCATCTTAATCTTACTTTAGTAACTTTCATATAGTTTTCTAAAATCTCTAAAACATGTATAAGGCTCTCTGGACCCAACCTTTGCATGAAAGCTAAAAGCTTATAAAGCGCTAAAGCGATCTTAATCATGTAAACCCTAGTTTTCCTACATGTAAAAAGAAAAAAAGAAAACCTTTACCCCATGTGATAATAACTCCATCGCATCATTTTGAAAACCCTAGCGTCCTTCCAAGAGCAATGCATGGTTTAAATGTTGCTTGAGTGTGCTTTGATTCTTAAATGGTTCTTCCTCGCACCGTTGGTGATTCGTTGTTTTTCTCGACGTGTAGTTCCGACGATGCGAGACCATGCGCGAGGGATTTCAAATGTTCGCCATATCGACTCAAGCTCGAGAATCGGCCAGTATTGCCAGGCAAGCTCTCCACCCTTGATCATGTTGGATCCCAAGTTTACGAAATGTATTTTGCTTTACGAACCATGCATGCTATGTTCTACGACATGTTATTTTATGTAGTCTAGTTATGTCTGACACTTAGAAAAACCATAGCTCAACCCTGTATTCCTTGTCACCCTAAGGATTACGTATTCCAGAGAAGTTACCGGAAACCTAGGGTAGAGTATGTTTGTATGCTTAGCCCTGCAGTAGCAAAAATTAGGTTTCAAAATAAAAAGGGGAATACTCCCATATTTCATGTGGCAAATGTTTGGAAACGGACCGTCGTGCCTGAAGGAGTATGAAGGTAGTATATCCATGGGTTGGGATATTTTACTGCAAAAAGGTTTTCGTTAAAACCTGAAAAACAAAATGGAGAAGATTTTGATCCGGGTCAGAAATGAAGGGTGAAAGCAGGAAGCTTGTTAAATGTGAGGTAATGCCCGGCGTGGTTCTCGCAACCCGTTTATGAGTGAGGTGTGAAGTCCCTCTCGGATCACCTAAGGACCGATCTTAAGTACCGTTTGACCAAGTCTTACTGTACGTCCACATGTCCTTTATGGGAAGGACTTGATCTAGTACCCGGCCTGAACTAGCATGAACCCGTAGGCAGTGAGCAGTGTGCAGATGAGGGTGTAGCTTCTGTAGAGAAAAGTTTCCGCGGGAAAGTGATAGCTTGCTCGCCACAAAGTTGTAACACCAACCTCCTTGTAGCGATGATACTGACTCAAGCTAGGTTTGGAACATGTCCTTCTGGCGGGTTCATGGCTGGGTTCACACCGGTGAAGAGTCTCGTTGTACTAGCCCTGTCAGTATACGCCACGAAGTATACCCAGGGTGACCTACATCATGTGGGTAAAGCCGTACCACCTCTGCAGAGGGTTAAAACTATTCGAATAGCCGTGTTCACGGTCAAGGATGAACTTGGTTAGGCAAAACTAAAGTAGACTGAGTTTCAAAACCTAAAATGTGGTTATAGGTTTAAGGACGCGATCCGCCGTGTTCGCAGGGTGATATGCAAATTTCCCGTTGTGTCGGGAAGAGTGAAGAAGGGATTTCCCCGTGGACTCGGGCAAACGATAGTATTCCCGTATGTACCGGGTGAGCTATGTCTCCCCGAGGAATCAGGCGATTACCATGTTTTCGTTGATATCCCCGTATGTACCGGGTGAGCTATGTCTCCCTGAGGAATCGGGCGATTACCATGCTTTGCCGTTATAGCGGAAAGCACAGAGATGATCTCCCCGTTGTAACGGGAAGAGTGATAAAAGCAGGTACCTTATCTCACTGCGTCGAGATACATTGCTAAAACTGCTTTAATATCTATCTACATATTTCAAATGCAAACTTACTTTCCCGCACAACTTGAAACATAGGCTAGAGCCCAATTCTTGTTATACCCGTGCATGCATATCTCTGTGATAATCTCCCTGGCGGAGAGTTTGCAAGTACATTCAATGTATTCACCTGGCTTGTTGATTTGACCAGACAGAAAGGTGACCATTCGAAAGCGACAACGGTATCCGCGATAACTAGGGCGAACCCCCAGTCAGTTGCCTGTCGGGAATGGCATATTGATGGGCCAATCCACCATTTGATTTTCGCTGCAAGATTTGAGCCGTTGGGCTAAAGGTATAAATTTTTGATCTTGAAAATCGGGAAATTATCATATTCTTCTAAGTGCGTGTATGACCTTGATATACAGGTTAACTTGTGTGTACCGGCTACTGATCCAGAGACTAGTACAGTAAACACAAGGGTTTATCCGGCCTAAAAACCGGGTACGCCACACGGACTGCTCCAAAGTGGCCTCGTTCTATAGGGGCATGGGCTCCTCCAACGTGGCCTGTTTCCGCGAGGGCACCCGCTCCTCCAACATGGCCTCCTTCTGTGGGGGCACATGCTCCTTAATGCGGCCTCCTTCTGCAGGGGCATGGGCTCCTCCACCATGGCCTTATTAGTGATGGGTACGATATCGGTTATAACGACGTCATGGCTCAGCGAAAATGACAACCTTGCAACGCTCAAGGCCACCGATGAATTGAATGATGGAGTACTGGTCTGGATCAGAGACACGTGATGCGAGGGAGTGCCAGCTTCTATCAAGATGCACGTCTTTGGCCATTAGATGAAATAACCTAGCCTCTCCTCTCGTGAGGATATCATTTTTAGGAGGCACGAGGACCTTCACATTGATGCACGCTGGCTCTACATAATCGACCTAACACCGTGCCGTGCTCGACGACATGATTATGTTGTGCAAGCATGTCCTTGGAGCAAATGGAAACACTCTCATGCACAACAACCATGATAACACCGTTGGGTAGAGTTACTACGATTTTGCATTGCATTGGTGTTTGCAGAACAAACAATATTTGGCTTAGACATCCAATAAGCTGTATATGAAGAATTTGTGTAACTAATCAAACTTACAGTGATGTTGTCGAGAGGATGTGATCGGGTTGTCCCTTCAGAAGTATGATTGGTGGATGCGCAGCTACTCCGTATGTTGGCTGTCGGGATCCAAAATCCATAATAGAGAATCTTAAGTGAAATCACCCACTAAGTCGAAACGTTGACCCCGACCTCATCCCTTGGGTATCAATTTCAAGAGGAGTGGAGTGATATGGCTTCGAATAGCCCGAGACGTCAACCCCGAACTTGCTCCGGCAAACTAATGCACAGATTAAGTAGGGTGATATGGTCTCCTCACTCTTTTCTCACTGAGCCGGAACATAAATCCCAAACTCGTCTCGACAAATTAATGCTCGGCTGGAGTAGGATGATATAGTTCACAAACTCTCAGTGTAAGAGTCACTTCACAGGGATGATTAAACCTAACAATTCTATGATATAGACTCTGAAACCCTACCCGCACCATGTGCTTCAATAACATACACGCAAGGCACATGAGGCAGGTGAGAACAAACAAGTATCACAACAGCAACTCTACGACTGAAATTACAATAATACTAGTTGTTCTTAAAACTTAACAACATATTTCACACAAATAGTCTATTACACAGTGGAAACCTTAACATGGTTAAGAAGCCGAAAGGTAGGGCCAAAAGATGGCAGCAAAACAAACCAAGTTGCCGAACCCTGGGCAAGACCACTGCCTGGGATTCCTAGCGATTAGTTGTCGAGGGCATCGATCTCTACATAGAAACCATCCGTTGAGGGGATAATTTTCTCTGCACAAAATTATCAATAACTGCAAGGTGAGTACAAAAAATTGTACTCTGCAAGACTTACGAGTGAATTTAGTAATAGATGCAACAAGTTTCAATAAGGGGTAATTGTGGACTATTTTGTGAAAAGCTTATTATTCTTTCGACAATATTCTTCAAGTAGGATGAAACTCGACTACTAGATTACTTGTAAAGGAGATGAGTTGAATCTTCATGATGAAATCTATTGCAGACCACCGTACACCTAAACTCTTGATTCTTCCTCAACCACCAGGGAGGAAGCAGTCACTAACTCCTTGGCCTTAGAGTTGGCATATTTTAAGGTAATATTGTAGTTGCCTAATTCGATGCGGATTCTTACGAAGTTGTCCATAATCGCGAACACGGCTATTCGAATAGTTTAAACCCTACAGAGGTGTACATCTTTACCTACACGTATCAATCGACTCTTAATGCTAGGCCAAAGACACACTTCACGAGGTGTGTTAGCAGAGTGTGATTGAACATGACTTTTACAATGTTTTCGACTTAAGTATAAGCCGCCCTAATAGGCTAATCCATGTATACCAGTCCGGCCCATACCCCGACACGGTCCCAAAAGTTGTAGCTCACCTATATTGAGGCACCACATCACATCATTTTTCACTCACCCAGCAAGTGGAAACGGTAAACTATGTCGCTCATAACTCAAGTCTAGACAAATTATTCAGTCGTGGGTGGCCTATTATACCACCCGTGTAGAAGTACGCAAATCTTGGTTCAAAAGGACACCGAAAACCGGTCCTTATGGGAAAAACGAGACAACCCACCATGCTCCTAGTCATGGCCTCTCGTCTAAGCCCGATCATTATTATTCAAGTTCATTAGTTACTTCCCGATGAACACCCACCTACCACTTAACCCACCCAGAGTATTGTGTTTTGTCTGCCATCCAAGGAATTACGACTTCTATATGTCTAAGCATGTCTAAGCATCGTTAACCATATAAGTAATTTAGAAGCAACAACTATATTACTATAAATAGGTTGGGGTCTGGTGGTGTTGATTGAGCGACAAAGTAAGTTATGCAAGGAATAAAGCTAGCACTTAACAGAAAGTATAAGTTGAATGCATGCTATAGGGTTTTGGAAACAATTAATAATTTGTAAATAGTAGTATGATCGCAAAATGTTCAAAGGGTTGCTTGCGTTGTAGTTCGGTTATTAAGTTTTGTCCCTGCTCAGGATTATACGATTCAGAATCCTCCGGCTCTATCGGGAAGAACGAAAACACCAAAAAAAGGAGATGCAATAATAAATATCACAATGATGAACATCAACATGATATGAAATACATGCCATGGCATAGAGGATTCAAAATGAAGACTAATGCAAGTGGAATCGATTTAATCGGAGTCCGGACGCTCACGATCTTCGGCTAATCGGAAAACCCTAATTTGAGTTTGTAGCCATTTATATTTTTCTTAGTACATGACATATTTAGGTAGATCTCATTTTTCTAAATATTTTAATATATCATTTGCATTTTTCTGATTAAAAATGGATTTACTGTGATTTTTCTAAGCTTTAACCAATTTAAATACCCTTTTTTGTATTTTTTCAGCAAATAAAAATAATATTAAATCATTAACATTTCAAAAGTTTAAAATTTTAAATTTAGAGGTTTCCTTTCTTTCTTTGAGGCTTTTCTTAACATTTCAAAAGTTTAAAATTTTACTCAAATTCTTCTTCATGAATGAATGCTATAATGCACATTAGCAAGATATTTAGATATGGAAATGTTACATTGGCAGGGCTACCTTCGGCCCGAATCAGAGGTAAGGGCTATAGTGTGGCCAAATATGGGAGCATCTCCTGCGTACCTCCTCTCTCATCTCCTGTGTCACCTCCTCTCGACACACCCTCCTTTTCTGTTCCACTAACTCTTCTTGCTCGATTTTCTTCCTTTGGCAGGCCTCCTCTTCGAATTGGGGGAATCCTTTGATCCAGGGAATGGAAACCCATAGGCCTCAGTGCAACCTGATTTCTCCCGGTTTCCCAGACTCCTCGTGAGGTTATCCTCTCTACCTCATACTCTGGACAAAGTCTCTGAAAGATTCTTGCTGGCTCAATTCTCTCTACGATAGAACCACAAGTTATATAACTCAATGTGTATGAAGTAATTGTTTTAATTACAAGAGACATAGGGTGGTTTGATATCTTACCAGACGACGGGACACGTTCTCAACTGAGGGGTCGGGAAGGTAATGGAACCTGCAACTTGGTCAATCTTCGAGTGGCCCCTAATCCAGTACCGGCCGCAACCCTCAATATCTTCAAAAGGAACTGGTAACCCAGCCTCTTGTAGTGCGGCGTCCTCCCTCTCCCAATCAGCCTTCTTGCAAGTGTACCCATAACTGCCTAGCAGGTGGTTGTGTACATTTTTAGAGCATAGTGCCTTGTTCTTTGCACTCTTCTCCTTGAATGAGTCTGTGGACTTCGAGTCCACGAACTCCACCCAATCCTTAGGTTTCAAATTAGAATGTTGCTCAAAATCTAGAGTCAACCCTTTCTGATTTCTTTTACATTCAGGCGGCTCCTGAAGTTCCGATGAACCTTAGACATCGTTACCATTGTAGCTCATTGGACTCTCCACATCTGCTTGTGGATTTTGAACTGCTGAAATAGCTCCTTCATGATATCGTTAAGTTCATTCGTGCAACTATCCCACACGTGGTGTTGAACTTCGCTGCCTTTTCTACGGGCTTCGAAGGGTACCTGTTGTCCGGTCCACCTCTGTGATGACTAGTCTTATGGTAGGCATCTTGTTCTCGGTTCTTGGTTCCTAGATCATCCTTGCGTAGATTATTTAGATTAGTTCTTTGCCATTTCAAGAAATGTGTCTCTGATATGGATCTGATCTTTTTGGCTTTTTTCCAATGATGAAAAGGACCGTATAATTAATATTTTACAATTTTATTAAGCTCCATATCGTAAACCCTAAACCACTTAAGCCCTTGTGAGATGTGTCGGTACCCGTAATTTTGAGGCATCTTTCTACCATTCATTAGGGCTTACGTGTGTTGTACATGAATTAATGTGTAAAATTTGTGCCATTTTTGTGGTTCTATTAATGAAATGTCGGATGCTTCAGCAATCATTGAAATAGGAAAAGAGAAGGTGGTAAATCGACATGTTACCTCCCCCTTCTACGAAGGAGAGGTGACCTGTCCTGCTAACGAGAGGTCCGACCTCTCCTTCCAATGAGGGGTGGTGGTAACTCATCGGATTATCCCCACCTCTCATGCAATTTCAATACTTCTTGGGGCTTGGAGACTTTGATTTGACACAACCGCCTGATGTGATATGATTTGTGAATTTGTTATGAATGTGATATATATAAATATACAAGTGGGTGTAGTTATACCCACATCCCATATACTACTACGCGGTAGTATATATACTACTTTATCACTTAGTATGCTCACATAGTATTTCTAAGATACTCCAATGCGAGCCACATGAAAAATTACAAGTTAGTCCATAGTTCTTAGCATATTTTGAAAATCTTCATATTTGCACATAGAAAGGAGTATATCAAAAAAAATATACATACCACCTGAAAAATAGTACCTATACTACATACTTAGTGTTATCACTACTAAAAAAACAGTAATCCCAAACTCCTCATCACAGACAGAAGACAAATCGTTTGTGATAATACTTATCACATGCGGTTTTATCAAAATTGACATCTTATAAGAAGGCATCACAAACGGTTTTTGCTTAAAACCATCTGTGACATTACAGACAATTTTTTGCCCAAATCATATGTGTCATGTTCCGGCTCATCAGGCCAGCCACCCCTCGCCTAGACATGGTATAAAAGCCTCCCCTTTACCCTAACTAGGCTTCCCCGATTCCCTGATTCCCCTAAGTCCTAGCTCGATCCCCCTCCTCACCATCGATTCCCTTGATCCCATGCACGCCACCGGCGCCTCCCGCGTAGCACCGGCCGGCGACCTCCTCCTCCCTCATCCTAGATCCACCTTAGCACGACGCTCACCTTCTCGCTCCCACAAATTCGCCTCCTCCTCCCTCCTCGGGCTAGATCCGACGGTGGTGGCGATGGCTTCTACGTCTAGCCTCCTCCAAACACGACATCAGTGGCGAGCGGAGTGACGTGGTCCATGGTGAGGGCAGACCATGGAGAGCTCGGTCCACGGCTCGATGCTATGGTCCACGCCGAGGACGGACCACAGAGAGCTTGGTCCACGACAAGCTTGGTGCTTGTGGTTACGTGAGCCAAAAGGCGCAGGCGAGGAGGGCTGCCCCTCATGACCAAGGCCGACGAGGCTGCCTACGCTTGGTTCATTGGTCTATTAGTTCATTTCTAGAGCTAGGAATTGTGAATTACTTTCTCAGTTTATTCACATTCATTTCATGTGATCTCCAGCGTATAGGGGCAGATCTGAGTTGTGTACCCTGAGTTGTGTACCGCATGTGCTAATAAGTATGTTGAGTACTACATTTGAGAAATTTATTAGTTTGGGAAGTTGTTCTTGATTAATGCTTGATCTGCTAGTTCTTGATTAATGCTTTACAGCCAACTGGTGCCCCTGTTCGGTGGGTTGCTTGATTTTTTCTAAATTCAAATTTTTTCATTGTAGACAGTTCTTATTGAACCGTAAGAACCGTCTGTGATTTGATTTTCATATCACAGACCCTAAACCATAGACAGTTTAGAGAACCGTCTGTGATGCTGGTTCTAAACTGTCTATGATCAAGGTTTCTGTAGTAGTGTATATACTCTCGTACTACAGGTACATACTTTCAGTTATGGTAGATATTCTATAGAATGAGTGAAATAACATGTAGATGTGATTACTCTCGGTTGTAAGATAAAGACTTACTATATATCTGTTTAGCAGTAGAGTGTAGAATAAGCTATATATTTTATATGTAAAAGTAGAATAACACAATTATATATATATTAAAATCATATGGTTTCGGAGTTTCCGAATCGTCTCCAGTGGCTTTTCTACGACAGTGGTATTACCTACATATTCATATAGCTACTGCCGACTGGATGGCTTTTCTACGGCAGTGGTAGTACCTACGTATTCCTAAGTAAAATGGCACATTTGGCTCCGCGGTCGGGGTCAATGCCAAAAATGGCCCCCCCTTGTGACGCAATAACAAAAGTGATGCCGCGATAGGCTGGACAGTTGACACGTGTCACATATCGCGCCTGGCGACCGCGACAGGGGCTCATCGTGCTGAGCGGCCGCGACGGCTGGCCATCACGTGGCAAATTTTTTCCAGATATGCGACGCCGCAGGGGCCTGTCGCGATCGCTAGGCGCGAGAGGCAGCCCGGCTCCTGTTGCGATCGTCAGGCGTGATAGGTGACACGTGTCAACTGTTCAGCCTATCACGGCGTCACTTTTGGTATTGCGTCACCAGAGCAGCTATTTTTAGCATTGACCTGGTCATAGGGCTAAATGTGCCATTTTCTATAGCTATTCCTATAGCTACTGCCGACTGTTGCAAATGTGAAGACCGGGCACATGCACGCATGTACGTGGGCACGCGCGCACTTCCATGCATTGACGTAACGTCCCACACATGCATGCAATGCATCTGATCGATCAAACGAGTGGTGTGAAACGAGAGCACACACGTGACATGGCCATATCGGAACTAATACCGATGGAGTCATGCATGGAGCATATGACAAACTTGGCAAGTTCGCATGGAAGCGTCTGGAAGCTAGCCATGGATGCATGCATTGGGCTCATGGGGAGAGAGAGGGGGAGAGTTCAGTTTTCATTCTCAAAAAATGTTTCCAGTTGTTTTACTCTAGAGAGGTTTAATTAATTAGCTAGGTTTAGAGTAAGAGTTAATTTCCAGCGCATGCTACAACCACAAGAATTAAGGTTACAAAACTAATCTTAACCCAGCTACTACACGGACCACAATAGGGTTCAATATATGGGTCTAACCCTGGCCCAGCTACTACATGCATCACAATAGGGTCCAAATTTTCTACGTTTCATAGGATAGTTTGTGTTTTAAGATTTATATATTTTATATCTCTATATTATATAGCATTATACTTTTTGTGATGAACCAATCTATATATACTTGGTTTATTTAATTTATTTATATGCATATTAGTCACTAGAAATGAATTAACAATTAAGTATTAGTCAGATCCAAATCGTACTGACCATATTTTAGACAAGATGACACAGTAGAATTAGTTTTATGAAAATATGAAATAAGTTGTGATACAGTAACTGACGCTAGATCTATGTGTGTTATAGCCCAGTAGCCCACAGGGTAGAAACAAATATGGCACCATATTGAATGCACTTGCACCCTTAAGGTCTAGTACACTAAGCCACCCAAAAATATCTCTAAATGTTGTGAAAAATTCTGAAAAAAATCATAACATAGACTTAGCATATATCATGAATTTTTTTCAATTTTTTAAATAGCTTTTAGAGGTAGCCTAATGTACTAGTATACCTCGCAGTGCACCCAATTTGTCCCTCGAAACATATTCTACCTTGCTAATTAAGCTGAGTTGCAAGTGTGTGTCTATATATATATATATATAGGGTTCAAGTAGACAGTGTACGACATCGTTTGTGCCTTCAAGACTGAGGAGCGACTTTGATCTGATCTCCTGTTGAGTGATTCAGCTAGGTTAAAGCTTGGCGATGACGAGCTGCCGAGACTCAGGCAGCTCCGACGACCCCGGCGGCCAGGACACCGTTCCGGCCTCCGGCTCCGCCGCTGCCAACTTCGTCCTCGAGATGTTCGGTGATTTCCACTACTCCACGTACGTCACCTACCTCGCTCGCTCAGCTCGCTCCTGAAATGTACATGTAGTTAATCTAGCTATCATAGAAAACATACTTCACGCCGTACGCACGTAGGTACCCGCGGAATAACCATGCAGACCCGTTCATTCATTTAATTAATTGGCTCGCACGTGCGATATGTTTCACGTACGCACAGTGATGACCTCTACGAGTTGGTGTGGCAAGGAGGAGGCATCGCCGCCTCGTCACCGACGGCGCCGGCCCCGCCGCACACGTCTGAGGTGCTGCCGCCGGTCCCACCTACCGAGGACGAGATGGCGGCGTGGCTCTACCCGATTATCACGGGTGGTCAGGAGCGTGCCGGCGGCGACGACGTGACCTGGCAGGCGGCGGATGATCGGGCAGTGCCGGCGAAGGAGTCCAATAACAAGCAGTTGAAGGAGGAGCTTCCAACAACAGAAACTGGCTTTGCCAAGGTATGTGTATACGCGCTCCTCTTTTTGATGTGTGTGTAACGATTGTTACACAGTGAATTTTGCAAAATAACATGTTTAATTAGAAACTATCACCATACTAGTACATATTTGCGCGCAAGAAAGAAGAGAGAACCACAGATTTAGTGATAAATTGTAACACAAAACTATAGTTTAAGGATCAACTACTTATTAGCGGTTATACACCAACTTCCCATCCGCCTGACCACCTGGGTCCACAAAGCATCCTCACAAAATAATGCACTGGTTCCATGAGTAAATTTCAATCGACCTCTCGCACAAAAAAGAAAAAATCAATCGACCAACGCTTTATCTCACTGCATGGAACCGATGCACGATTTTGAGAGGTTGTTTCTTGTGGGTCCAGTACACTAATATATGTAGTTTCGGGAAATTCTCTATTATTTATAGCACAACTACGTAACTTGGAAAGCCAATTTTCTGCCTTTTTCCTAAAAGAAAACACATCTGAATTCGAAAGTTTTAGGAATAACTGCGGATTATAAATAATCTCGGTGACCCATTACTATAGAAAACCCTGTCCATGGCCTAGGCGGTTCAAAATTGCTATCATAAATAGATTTTTGAACCATCTAGGAACATGTGTCAGGTATGTGTTTCATCCCAGACGATTTTCAAGCCGTTGGGATTGATGAAGATTTGAAACGGTTTAATACCCAGAACCATCTAGGATTTAGTTTTCAGTATTAATTTTTTTTGCCTAACAACCTTGCTCACTCTTCGCAACTTCGCAAGCCATCAATAAAAAACAAGAGCAAAATCCATTCATTCAACCAGGTTCCAAGTCCAGAATCCATCTCGCAAAATTAACCAGAATCCATCTTGCAAAATTAATTAACATTAAATAGAGCATTCGTCGACTATTACTACACCAATTAACGACAACTACCATACTAAAAGTAGATCCGGGTGATGCTGAAGGGGTCGATGAGGGTGGCACCTAGCTTATCCCCATCCTTGGTGATCTCCTCCTACAGCGTCGGGCAAGCATCGGTCACCTGTGCCGCGGTGGCCTTAACGTCGTCAGTCACCAGACGAAGCGTGGCCCCGCTTGCTCCAGTTGCGGTCGCATGGGGGGAGGAGGAGTAGTCGCGGTTCCAGTCGGCGCCATCGTCACCAAGGTCGTCATAGTGTTGAGACTCAGGCGAGGGGTCCCGGCATCAAGGTCCATGAGCTGCTCGCCATCCTCGTTGAATAAGCTACAAGAGGGGATGGATCGGGGTTACCCTAGGATACAAGAGAATATGAAGGTTTGGGAAAGGGAGAGTAGGAGAGGTACACTTACGCACATGAGGGAGGTTGAGTCGACATCAGCGCCGACGAGAAGGGTGATCGCAGTGGCGGCCTCATCATGCCTCCATCGATTGAGGAGGCGCGGGGACAGGATCCTGGAGGTTGAACGCAGCGGTTGTTGGGCGGATCTAGTTGGCGTGGTAGGTGAACGATGAGGGAAGAGGGGTTAAAGAAGAGGAGGGCTAGGGAGAAGAGAGAGGGTGCTGCTCGAGGGTGGGAGGGGGAGGGGAAGGCAGTGGGGGTGGCATAGGTGGTGGAGAGCTAGGGTTAGACTTGGTGACTTATATACGTCTTTCTACTGGGCCTCTATGGACTGGACTGAGACTCTGTGGGCCGAATGAAACCGTCTGGGATAAATCCCACAAAATTCTAGACGGTTTTTTGAACAAAATCGTCTCAGATGTCTTCTTTATCTCAGACAGTTTTCTAAAAAAACATTTCGGATGTAAATTTTAGTAAAAACCATCTCGGATTAGCCTTATCCGGGAGGATTTTTTGAACCTTCTAGGTTGAGGCCTCTGATATGTGTCTTCCTATAGTAGTGACTCTCGAAAATTCAAACTTGATATATCTTCTCCCAGGAGTGACTATGTAACACTCGGTTAGATAAAAAAAACTCTCCTTATTCACCTCCACTTCCTATATAAATGCAAACCCTAAACCTCCACAACCCTTTCCCCCCCTCCCCCATGCGGCCCTACCTCCCTGCCTCACCTGCACCGCTCGAGTGCCGACGAGGCCCACCCATCCAGCCTCCACACGGACGCTACCTCTCAACACCTACTCATCTACTGCCGCTCAGCCACTGCTCGCCTTCTTGTTCAACACCACCACCCTGCTACCTTCGTGTCCCACATCTACCATCCCTTGATCTGATCACACTGCCTCATAACTGGTTCTTGTAGTCAACCTGGCCTCTACACCACCACAACGCCCTCTAATGATCTCATCATCGATCGTGGTGGCACAACCGTCACCTCATCTCGCCGTGCACCGGGTTCACCTTGTCACTGGAATTTCACCGATTTAGTGCATATTGAAATAGTTACATTTATGTCAAAAATAATTTCGATCCAGATTCAAACATAAATTTCATCAAAATTTGGTCAGAGTTCAGTTCAGCTCGAACTGAAATTTCGGCCATTTGGCTAAATTGGAAACCAAATTACCAAAATTTTGGTAATTTCCGATGGTAGGATGAAACTTGGTCGAACACCCTGGGCACCGTCGTGCCTCACCCGCCTCCTCCCTCTCTAAGCGCACGCGCGCTCGAGAGGGGCTTTTGGGGTTGCTCCGGTGAACACGGCAAGAACAAAAATCATGATCCAGCCAAGGCGATGGCAGGAGATGGCAGTGCCAGAGATAAAGGTGGCACGAATTTAGAAGCATCAAAATGTCAGAAATTTGACTGATTTTAAAACATAATAGTTGACTGACAGGATACAAGAAGCGACTCCAGCGCAAGGAGGAAGACAGTAGGAGGAGCGAGGTCTAACCACGCAGGAGCACACAGCCAAACGGAAAAGGTGGTAGTGAGTAGTGTGACGCTGATCTGGTCCGTGATTAATATTCTACAAACCATGAATGCATATTGCTCTATCTCTGAATGTTAACTATTTTGCCTGTTCACTTCACTGCAAATATTTTGAATATACATGCAGAGACGAAGGTCCAAGATAAATGAGAGATTAAGGACCCTGCAGGAGCTCGTTCCAGGATGCGACAAGGTCATGTCACTACGCGAATTTACACAAATCTGTTAATATTAAAGTACTTGATCTCTACCGTGCCTTAACACATTTCAGTCTAACCAAGCGTCGACGCTGGACCAGACCATCCAGTACCTGAAGTCACTGCAGCAGCAAGTCCAGGCAATGTCCGTCGGCCGCAGCATGAGGCCGGCAGTGTGCTCCATCGTGCCGCCGGCGGTCGCCATTGCTGCAGGATCGCCGATGCCGCCCGCCGCAGCCGTTGCTCCAGGGACAGGGATCCATGTCCGGCGGCAAGGGGTAGTTCCCTTCGTGCCGGTGATTCTATGTCCGGCCCACCATCCTGCAGTGATGATGCCGGCACCATTGATCTACCGGCCGGCAGCTGCTCCAAGTGTAGCACATGCTGGTGGTAGCAGCAGGAGCAAGAAACAGCAGCTTGCGGGAGAAAGAGTAAATTCAGGTATACATATACATATACTTAATTAATTCAGTCACTATGCTAACATGTACGAGTAAATAAATATTAATAAAAGTTGTACGTCAAAGTTGTACATTAGTTGTGAGTTGTGACTTGTGAGTTACTACCTGTTTAGGAATAAAGAGAATACAGTTTTTTTCAGAAAAAGGGAGTAAAGTGTTATTTAGAACAACGGAGTAATTTTGAACCATCAGAATACACATTATTTATTGATCTCCTCCATTGTTTGTTGCTATAGGATTGGAGAACCATGTCCAGTCGAAGCCATGGCTCCTTAGATGAACATAGGGCTGCAAATGAGTCGAGTTGGAACGAGCTGGGCTAAGCCCGGCTCTACTCGTTCATAAGTTGAATCTCAATTTAAGTCGAGTTGGAGATCAAAATAGAGAGATGATAATTAAGCAAGCAACTTTAAAAAAAAGGGATGACAAGCAAGTAGTGTGAGAGTAAGAGTACTGGTGGAGGTTTTCTCTGGTGGGCTGGTGGAGAAATCTGGAGGCCCAAATATGGTTTTGCCATGCGGGTGGATAGTTCGTTGCAAGCAAGTCACATTATTGTTGACACACTTCATCCCTTCTAATAGTTCAAGTCATTTTTCTTAACGATTTCTCAAGAATTTGTTAAATCTTTGCCCCCCATCAAAACATCAGATTGCGAGAATCTAGTTTTATGGTTTTCACGGTGCGGCAGCACCTTCTCTGCCGTTAGCCTTGATGAATAGAATACGACGTTTGTTGTTCTCGTCAAAAATTAAAAAGAACCGAGAAAAGTAAATTATAAAATGGAGGGGACCATTGATAAGATACCCACGGCAGGCTGTCGAACGAGAAGTAGCTACCTGATCTACATCTAGTAGAATATCTGAAGGTAAAAAATGAATGTATTTTCAACGCTGCTAGATTAACTTATCGTGGGGTGGCCTTTCATCTCAGGTGACATCAACCAAGTTGCTGCTAGTGGGGAAGGGGTGCCGAGGGGTTAGGAGTAGTTTTTTTTGTCTTGTATCCTTAGAAACTAGCACCCGCTGTAATTATATTTTCTGTCTTCTAGTAGAGTCGGCATTACTCCTGCCGTTTGCTCGATCATTTTCAATAGGCACGATAGATTATTGGGCTGTGTGCATGATAAATTATTGGGCTGTGTGCATGATAAATTATTGGGCTGTGTGCATTCTGTGATTGGAGTAATCCTCATTGTGGAGTGGCACAACCATAAAATTAAGTCAGGAAAAAAGAGGAGAGAATCGATACATCAGCGTCCTTTGCGTAGTGCTTTCGTACATACAAATGTCGCATGCATACATGCATGCATGGGCGCCACCTGCTTCCCCGGCCACGTGAGAACAAGGCAGCAACGTACCAAGTGGCCTGCAGGGTTGGACAGTACACTTGTCGATAGATAGATGCATGTCTATCCAACCGTCAGGGGAGTCGTACAAGCAAGACAAAGCCAAATTAAATAGTCAACAGAGACCAACATTCTGTAGCTCAACCCAGCTGCTGTGTGCACACATCAAATACATGCCTGCCTGCTAGCTTTGCTTGTGTGTTGATCTAGCTTAGCGACGGCCGGCCTTCGGGAGGGGATCGATCTACGTCGGCGGCCGGTCGGTGGCCGCGCAGCGTGTGTTCTGGCGTTGGCTTGTCCTCTGCAGACAGCAGACTGCAGGTGCGTATGTCCATCAGTCCGGCCATGCCCTCACCATGGATCATCAGTACCTTTAGGGTTAGCTAATTAACTTAATTGTCCTGCAACCAATTAAGTCGTCAAACAAATACTGAAAGCGTCAAGCTAGATCTAGCTAATAGAATGTGCCAGATCTAAACATTGTAGAATATATTCGAAGCATGCACTAAAAGCATGGCGTGCGTCAATTGCTCATCTGTTATTTTATGCATGTTGCACGTTCTCCTTTCCAAGTTGAATCTATTAATTTACCCTCAGCCACTTAACTCTGAATCTTCATAACTAATTTAATTTCTCGTTTGGAATGTGGGGTTTTTCTGCAAATTCTTTAGGAGTTAAGCCGTGCCATGTGAAATTTCTGCAAAATTTTGGTGAGATTTAATGTGTTACAGACACGCTAGGTTCTGCCTTAGTTGATTATTTGTGCTTTTCTTCAGAAACTAAATGATTAAATTGCATTTTAAATAGATAAAAGTTATGAGCTGGTCATGCTTTAGTGGATACTGAAAATCTACTACATATCTAGTTGAAACAGTGTTCAAAGGTCCTGAAAGAAAAATGGTGCGAAAGGAGCTTGCATGTTCCGGGGATAGAAATATCGACATTAGCCGGAGAAAAAGAACATGATTTCTCATTGTAGATTAGGGAGATGCAAGGCAAGAGTTCTTTTGTTACAAGAAAACTCATGCGCCCACATATCAGCACACATGCACACTTGCTCAAGAGTGTCCACTAAGTAACGTCTAAGATTAGCGGAGATCAGGAATAAATCTAAGAATTTCATACAATCCTTACTGAGATCAATAGCGTGTATACAAATGTGAGCACCAGAAATTCAAATCTTAGTAAGTGCAGTCGTACACTCACAACTCTGCTATCCTATCACAAAGTGATTGTCGAGAAGACACTATATTTACACAAAGAATGTGATTGCATTCTTTTATGTAAAGATCTGTATATAGCATTTACCGAAGCAATTGCATGGTATTTGCTGCCGGCGGGGACTTATATCTTATCTTTCTTATTCTACCGAGTGTCTTATTTTGACTTGAGTTGATCGAACATGTGCAAGAAATATAATTATATTACATGCAGCGTTTATACACGTATATAAGAACCGTGTAAGCTATCATGGAACGTCACATTGGAATTTGCTTGGGCCGGGATACTTTTGTAAACAATGGCAATTTTGGATCGCACAACGAAAGTCTAAGTTGCTCTTAAATTGATGGGCTATTTGAACACCATGTGTACATAACAGAAAATGGTGTTGGCATTTCAAGATGAAACTGAGTCAGCCCAGCAGTCGGCCTTGTAAAATGCCAGGCCCTAAACAGCAAACCAGGTTAGGCCCACACTCAACAGTAACTTTGCTAGTTATCAGCGGCAGCTAAATTAGATAGCGACAGTACGGTACAAGATGCAGATAAAGTACTACACTAGACGAAGTTGTAGCTGTATACATTTTTCAGAGGTAGACAGAGACTGAATACACGACACACTTATGTATGTGTGCATGTCCAATTAGTGGAGGGTACAATCCGCACATAGCACGGATACACACTTTATCACTGAACACGACATGTGGATGTAGTTTGATTAAATAAGGACATGCTAGGATCAAAATCATCTTCCTGGAGATATGCCTTCACCACTAGGGCACAAACCTTCCTAGTTTAAGACCAACCAAAGTAAAAGAATTGCAACCTACTTTAGGTCTACGCTTAGGCCCGAGGGAGCTAGATGTGAGAAATATGAGTATATTGCCTACCGTTCTCTATTGGTTTATGCCTTTAATGAATTGGTTGGTATATACAACTCAATATTTTCACTTTTTAAGATACTAGAAATTCTCACATTAATCGATAGAAAAGAGAAATGTCCACACAAGTAATTTTGGTTGGTCCAGATTGTGCAGATTAATCATGTGTAAATTACGAGGACCGTTATAGTGTATAAGAAATGCAACTGTATTTTGTCGACACGGTTGCTATTTAAAAAGAAACTTAGAGAAAACGGTCGCTATTTAATTTACCTGCCGTTAATAACTATAAGGCATATGTCGTTGTCGTGGTCCTTGCTTACTTGGCATTTTACAGGGCCGTCTTGGCATTTTATAGGGCCGGCTGTTGGGCTGACTGAATTGACTACAAATTACCCTTACCCAGGTAAATTCCAGCGTAATGTTCTAATTAATGTAACTTACAAAAATAAGGTGAAATGGAGTTTTCGCGTTCACCTTGGGTGTTGAAAAAGAGAAGACCCATGCACCGTTTTTTTGGCTGGTCAAGATTAGATTTATGCAGATTAATCCGATGAGAACGGTTGCAGGTAGTGGTATAAGAAATGCAATTTGACTATAAGCATTAATTATAGACAAATACAACTTTACCTACCACATAATCATATGTATTTTATTATCCAACAACGTACATAAGGGCATCCATGCGTACGTACTCGGCGATGCCAGAATTTTTACGTCACCGGGGTGATGTCACACGTGCACGTACACGTACACTCTCTAGTGTTTAGCACATGCTTCCTTAACCAAGGCGGGAACGGTCGCCATCAGATAAAATATCATATCTTTTCTTCATCCCAACTCTTTCCACCCCTTGTTCAACTTGCTAGTGGTCATGTATAGTACTTTGTGCTTTACCTAGCGCTGAAGCAACAAGCTAGGTACGTATATAGCCGCATAAATCGATGCGCGCGATGCCCACCACTCTCATTTGCATACATCTGCTCAGGCATGCATGCCGTACACGCCAATTGTCCACGGTCATGGACGCACGCATCCATGCATGCATAACTGTGTATATGCATGGGTACAACCTGTCAGTCTTCTCCGTTCTTCGTACTGGCTATATATGGCATGTCACATGAGACGTACTACTGATATAGCTGGTACGCATTAACAACCGATTTTTGTCTTCTTCTACGCGCCCACCAGCCCTCCTATTGACCGTAAAATGTTGGAGCGCCCATAGATAACAGTAACCCTATATATCTTTTATATATATATAAAAAGTGTGCTAACTTTTCACCCCTCTGAACTTTAAACTCAGATAAATCTCTAATCTTAAACTCTTCAAACGGAAAGAATATACCCCCGAACCATTATAAAGTGGTTTGCAGCATTTCAAAGTGTTTTGGCGTGACACATGACGCCAATAAAAGTTAAGGAATAAAAAGTATCATAATATATCATGACATTCTGTGTGTGTGGGAGAGACAATTTTTTTGATTTTAAAAATTAAAAAAATCTTTTCCAAAAAATTTCAAAATAAAAAAAGGGCATAACTTTTTTTACTTTGGAATTTTTGAGGAAAAAAGGGAAAGGAGTTCACACAGAATTTGGACAAAGAAACAAATTTTTTTTACCAAATTGATTTCTTTTCAGATTTTTTTTTAAAAAAAGGCTTATTTGTATTCAGAGTTTCCAAAATCAGTGGAAAAAAATAATATTTGTTTTGATTTTATTTTGAAAAATTGAAAAGTTTGAATTTAAAATATTTTTGGTATTTTCTAACTTTTCAGATGATGTGGAGGTGACATGGCAGCCATGTAGGCGCCATGTCACCTAAATCCATTTTGAAATGGTCAAAACCACTTTAGAATTGTCTGAATGAGGTGTTCTATCCGGTTTTGAGAGTTGAAAGTTAGACTTGTCTGGTTTTAGTGTTCAAAGGTGTAATATACAATCGCGTAATAATTGAAGGATGAAAAGCACACATTTTCCTTTTATATACTAGTAGTACCCTTCACCTCTTGTGCGCCTTTTTTACAGTACACCAATGGTCATGTATATATTTTAATAATTTGTTTGCATGTGCACATGATATAGCATGTTCTGCCTCTACATGCCTTTTTCTCACACTTTGAAAATTCGGTGCGTGTCTTTCTGCAATCCGCTGCGGGCTGGCACGTACATGCTCCGTATTAGTAACTTACATGCATGATCTAGCTAGCAAAGAAAACTTCAAAACTAGCTAGTGAACTCTGAGCCTCTAATGTTTTCCCACTATGTGGATGCTAGGTTGTATACACCCCTTCCTGTACTTTCTTCCAAGACTAGATAGCCAAAAGGATGAAATATCTAGGTAAAGTAGTCACTTAGTGAGTGAGAGCTATTACCATTAGGAGTGGACTTTGAGGGCTACCGTGGTGCATTGGACAACGAGTCCAAAACCATTTCCCCTTGACATATAATGTCTATATGACTATATGTGTATTACGTGTGATACTCTAATTTAAATATAAAAGACATAGTTATTTGTATGTAGACCTCGGATAATCTTCACGTTAGGTCCGTCGTTGATCACCGTGTGAATCACTTATCAAAAGTAAATTATTGAAGGAATTACGGAGACGGAAAACCAGCGGCACCGTCTCTGGTTTGTTCGGATTGGACCATATGCATCCAGCCGTGTCTCCTTTGGTATATACTGCCATACTGGTAAGATTCCAGCTGATCCCCTGCTCTCTCGTCATTCAGATACTGACACTATCCATATATCCATGTTATATATATAGTTGCATACACATAGGAATTAAGTTGAAGCCCTAGGTTACGCCCTGTTTGTTTGGGCTGCGGCTTATTGAGAAGCAGCTGGAGCTAGTGAGATCTGAGAAGCAGCTGGAGCTGGTCAGCTGGTGAGAAGTAGCTGAGCTGTTTGTTTGGGCTGCTTCTGGACAGCTGGTGAACCTGTGGCTGGTGTTAAATGACCGAAATGATTGATATGATTAAGAGCTGATTTAGCGCGAATTACCTATTTTGATGGGATTTAACTAAACTTGCATTAATGTTCATTTCACAAGTAATTTAGAAGCATTTTGCATGCGGAATTAAAATCTCAGTATACTTTCCATAAAAAAATTCTCAGTCTACACACTGTGGTTCATAAATCTCATCTCTTGATTCCTTCATTCTTGAACAGCTTGAGGAACAGATAGTTGGAAAATGAAATATCATCCATTCATCATTATCAACCGAAATGAATCATAGAATATCCATTCAAACAAATATCTTCTCATCACATGAAAAATTTTAGAAAAAAATAAAAAATAACAAAAACCCAGGGAGGGCTTTCTTCACAGAGAGTTGAGGGAGGGCGGCGGAGGAAAGCCCAGGGAGGCCGGCGACTTCGTGGGTGAGGGAGGCAGCCGGCGGTTGCTTTGGGGCGAGGCCGGCGGCGGCTTCGGAGGGGGGCTCACCTTGCCGGCGTCTGAGGAGGAGAGGGAGGCCGGCGGCCACTGGGTCTGGTCGGGGCAGAGGGAGCGGAGGCCCGCCGGGTCCTCGGCTGCTCGCGGAGTCTGGCCGGGTGGCTCGGGTGTAGCGGGGGGCCGCCGGGTCCTCGCCTGCTCGGGTGCGACGGAGGCCAGCGGTCAGGGGCGACGGGGGCCATGGTCGGGGGCGAGGGAGGCCGGATCTCGGGGGCGAGGGTAGCGCTCGGGGCGGGGCGGCGAGATCCGAGCAACGCTCGGGTCGGAGCGGACGTGGTCGGGCGGGAGGCCGGAGAAGGCCGGAGGAGCAGAGGCCGGACGGAGCACTGTGGTCGGGGCGGACGCGGTCGGGGGGGAGGCTGGGGAAGGCCGGAGTAGCAGTGTCTAGCGGGTGGGGATTTGGCGGCGGCGGCGACAAACCCTAGCTTCCAATGGCAAGAGCAGGGGATGCGTATGGGGTGCGGGAGTGGGGAAGAAATGAGAGAAAACTGTGAAGAGAGTGTTGGTTATATACGAAGGGGCAATTTGATGTAAATATGTGACAAGTCGGAGGGCAATTTCATTTGGCAGGGTGCGGGAAGCTGTTGCTTGGTGCGGGAAGCTGGTCTCCGGGTGCTTTTCTAATTCATGTGCAAATATAAGAAGTGCTTCTGAGAAGCCTATTTAAGAAGCAAAGTGTTTGTTTGGACTTGTGCTTCTAGAGGGCTAGAAGCACCAGAAGCTGAAGCACAAGCCCAAACAAACATGACCTAGCTGTGCTATTATATCACAACACAAGGACAAAGTTTTTAAAGAAACCCCCCGGAAGGCATATGCATATCCTATAAGCGAGAGCATATGTAGTGACTCAGCTGGCACAGGCGTGTGGATTCTTTAATTGGGTGTCCAACTTTGCCATGCGTGCACTACACTAGTGTTTTTTATAATATTTTGATCAGTCAATTATTATTTTTAAATTTCAGCTGATTATTCTAGCCCTTGATTCTAGATCTAACAACCCGCGATGTCCACCACTCTCATTTGCATACATCGGCTCGGGCATGCATGTCGTTACTCCAATTGTCCACGGTGCATGCATGCACAACTGTGTATATGCATGAGTACAACGTGTCGTCGCATACATGCATGCATAACTGTGTACGTATAAGCATGGATACAACCTGTCGTCTTCCACCGTTCTTCGTACTGGCTATATATGGCATGTCACATGAGACGTACTTCTGACATAGCTGGTACGCATTAACAACCGTTTTTTGTCATCTTCTACGCCCCACCTGCAATCGAATTGACCATAAAATATTGAAGCGCCCACAGATAACAGTAACCCTATATATTTTTTATATAGGAAAACATATGCTAACTTTTTACCCAACTATTATCTGAACGTAAATTACATCTTTAAACTTAAAACTCAGGCAAATCTAACTATAAACTCTCAAAACCGGGTAGAATGTACCCCTCTTGGACCATTCTAAAGTGGTTTTGACATTTCAGAGCATTTTGACATGAGGTGATGCCTATAAAAGTTAAGGAATAAAAAAATATCATAATATATCATGATATTTAGACAAGATTTTCTGAGTTTAAAAAGACATCTTTTTCAACAGTTTCAAAATCCAAAAACCAGCATAACTTTCTTTACTTTTGAAATTTTAACAAAAAAAGGAAAAGGAGTTGACAGAGAATTTGGACAGAGCAAAATTTATCAAATTTATTTTAAAAAAGATTTTGACTTTTTGAAAACAAGGCTGATTTGTATTTTGAAAAATAATATTTTGATTTTATTTTAAAAAATTGAAAAGTTTGAATTTTTAAAACGTCTGAAATTTGTAACTTTTTAGATGACATGGAGATGACATTGCAGCCACGTAGGCACCACATCACCTAAAACTATTTGAAATGGTTAAAACCACTTTAGAATGGTCCAAGGGGGAATTCTACCCGGTTTTGAGAGTTGATGATTATATCTATCTAGTTTTAAAGTTCAGATGTATAATATACACACACGTAAAAATTCAAAGGTGAAAAACATTTTTTTCCTTTTATATACTAGTAGCACCCTTCACCTTTTGCCCTTTTTACGGTACACCAATGGTCATGTATATTTTTGTATAATTTGTTTGCATGTGCACATGATATAGCATGTTCTGCCTCTACATACCTTTTTCTCACACTTTGAAAATTCGCTGCGTGTCTTTCTGCAATCCGCTGCGGGCTGGCACGTACATGCTCTGTATTTAGTAACGTACATGCATGCTCTAGCTAGCAAGGAAAACTTCAAAACTATTTATTTAACACTTGAGTCTAATATTTTTTCCCACTATGTGGATGCTAGGTTGTATATATACGCCCTTCCTGTACTTTCTTTCAAGACTAGATAGCCAAAAGGATGATGTACCTAGGTAAGTAGTCACTTAGTGAGAGCCATTACCGTTAGGAATCGACTTTGAGCGCTACCGTGGTGCACTGGACAATGAGTCCAAAACCATTTCCCCTTGACATATACTGTCTATATGACCATGTGTGTATAACGTGTGACACTCTAACTCAAATATAAAAGACACAATTATTTGTATGTGGACATACCCCAGATAATCTTCACGTTAGGTCCGTCGTTGATCACCGTGAGTCACTTGTCAAAAGTAAATTATTGAAGGAATTATAGAGACGGCAAACCAGCGGCACCGTCTCTGGTTTTTCCGGATTGGACCATACGCATCCACCCGTGACTCCTTTGGTATATACTGGTAAGATTAATTCCAGCTGATCCCCTGCCCTCTCGTCATTCAGATGCTGACACTATCCATACATGCATGTTATATATATATCTATATGTATATACATAGTTGCATAGACATAGGAAGGTGAAGCCCTAGCCTTCAGCTATGCTATTAGATCACAACACAAGGACAAAGTTGCCAAAGAAACCCCCTGGAAGCCATGCATGTCCTATAAGCGAGAGCATATGTAGTGAATCAGCTGGCACAGGCGTGTGGATTCTTTAATTTGGTGTCCAACTTTGCCATGTGTACAGTTCCACGCCTAAACCTGAACTTCACCCCTCCTTCTAGCCGCCACCCTCTACTCGTGCTTGCTGTGGCCCACCGTCCTCCTAGGTACCATGGCCAAGGGGTCGATCACCATTACTGGCCCCTTTCACTATAGTTCCGACGCTAGTGAACCAAAATCTTAAAGTACAACTTTGCGTGAAGATATGGCCACCGCCAACATAGTACTCCATCCTGCTATCGACACCACCGTGTCGGCTACATAGGAGGACACCGAGCCCGAGGAGCACAAGTACTCCATCAATCCAATGGTGAGTAAAACTGTCAAACTATCATTGTATTTGGCATTCTGGTAAATTATGATAATTTCGGTCGGTTAAACTACTTTTACATTCTGTATTTGGTATAATCAGCAGAAAGGACTTTAAAATCATGTTCTGGCTAACGGGAAAATAGATGAGACATATCCAACCTTATAGTAAGTGTAGCATTTTTTATCTTGGTATATTTTTGGGAATTAGTTAAATTATTAGATAGTTTGTCAAATAGGAAGATATTTTTTCACAGCTATACTTTTCTATAATATTTTGTAAAATAACAACATAACGCATTTCAACGGCCACAACAGCCCTTAAGATTTTGTTAATTTTCAGTTTACAAATATACAAACCCGACTTACATAGTTAAAGCAACAAGAAAAAGCCCTCTTCTTTTCACCGTAAGCCCAGATGTTCTAAACTCGACTTTTTGGACCAACTTTGCCACATATTGTCTGAGCGGTCATTTTGGTCATAAACCAATCGCCGTTGTATTCCTAGCTCCCTCGATGTCCGGGTTGCATGTTTTGACATTTCAAACGGCTACATACTACTACATGCAAAGGGCTTGTTTGTGCAAGCCCAATCAGCACACGTAAGTCATGCATCCCCACCGTCTACATTCCTCTCGATCTTTATCTCTACATCCATTGGCTACATTCCTGTCGATCTTTTTTTTTGAGAGGGAACTTCATTAAATTATGTCAAGGAAAACAAACACACAGAACAGAACAGGTGTCCGGAGAAAGGACTAGAGGGGGACAGCTGTCGCCCACATTGTAGAAAGGTCCTCAAAGAACTGAAAATAACAACCAAGCCCCTGGACCGAGCAGCAGCAACCGCTACACCGGACTCCTCCTTCCCGTCGACGAGCCGTCGAGCACGCAGAGAGGCGACGACCACGGCGCGACCAGCAAACCTGCAAAAGAAGAGGACAAAGCCTCGGAGAAACGCCGCAAGAGACACCCGCCGCGGACGGCGGAGCTGAAGATCCGAAGAAGGCGCATCGGCGGGGGCAGCGCCCCAAGCATCGCAGAGAGAGAAGCCGCGCCACAGATCGGGGTCCTCCGCGCCACCTGCAACGACACGAAGAAGAAGGAAGAGACCCAGCAGCCATGGAGGAGGCGCCACTGGAACCGGAGACGCCGAGCCGAGGAGCAAGCAGGCCAACCCTCCACCAGACCAACCGGGCAGCACACACAACAAACAAACGAAGAAAAACAAACCACCACTGGCTCCTCACCGTCGCCGAAGAAGGCTCCGATGAGCCGGATTTGGAGCCGGGAGACCAAAGCTCCTCGCACCGCCGGGGGACCCGACGAACCGGCGGCGAAACGGAGCAACAAAACGGGACCACGGAGGGTCCTAACTACAAGAACGGCCGAGGCCGCGTCGCCCCCCCGTCTCGCGGTGCCCGGAGGCGACCAGAGATGAAGAGGAACGCCGGCCCCGCCGGCGAGACGGGGGAAGGACCAAAGGCACCGCTTTCCGCCTCTCTGAACTGTAGCAGGGGGAGGGGAAAGTGACCCTTAAGTGCTAGCTACATTCCTCTCGATCTTTATCTCTACATCCATTGGCTCCCTCATCCCCTATATATATAGGCGTGCACTACTCAAGATCAACAAGCAAGTTTCTCTTGCTTAGTACACAATTATCGACGTGATCAATGAGCTACAACGATTCTGGTCCAGGGTATTATTACTCCGCCGCCGACCTCGCCGAGGCCGCCGCCGCCGCCGACTTCCTCGACATTTTCGGTGACTACAGGTACGTAATTGTGCATGCATGCATACGGATCACATCAACCCCATGCATGTGTTAATTTATGTGAGCGTGCAATGGAACATGCATGTCTTTGATTATACATATGTCAGTATAAGTACAAATGAAATGAAACTTGAGGAACTTATATAATTTCAACTGTTGTTGTCACGATCCCGATTTTCGGAGCCGTGAAATAATGCCCGCAATTGCCCAGGAGTTTCTCAATTGCGGACGCAGAGTCGTCACATTGCTAACACAGCGTTAAACATTCAAACTTTATTACAGAACCGGAAAATATGCTTAACAACAATTTATTTTACAACAGACAGGGGCATCCGGGCCCAAAGTTTATATTACATTCAAAAGAAACCTACACCACAAGCGCCTCAAGCGCGGATAAGACCTAAAATTCGCATTCATCTCCATCGAAGTACTCTTGGTCAAAAGATCCTTCCTTGTTTTCCTGTGCATCTATGATGATTGGTGTAGTAATGAGTACATGACGTACTCAGCAAGCCACATTGGGAAAGTGCACTACTTAGCTACATGTTTCGAATCTCAAAGGAGGGGCATATGGCTTAGCATTTGGTGGATGCATAACCTTAATCTCCGCCTTAATATTTAAAATCCCTTTATTAAAACATTTCAACTGCAAATCATCGGGTCTTAGCAACCCTGCTGGGTCATCGTCAGATTCAACCAATCATTATCAATTTCTACTTGTGCCTTGTACTGAGAATTACCTCTAAACACAACTTCATTAACCGGAAGCACGGCGTATTCGAATACCATTTGATTTAACTCTGCAGAGTGGCTCAGCTTTACCCACATGATACACATACCTCTTAGTGTCACTGCAGATCTACACACGCTCTTCGGTGTGTCGTCAGAGGTAGGTTAACAAGGCTTTTTATCTGCTCTATCTTTTGAAGTTTCTACCCAGGAACACTACATCACTCGCTCTCCCGGGAGCTAACGAGCCAATGTCAACTTCGCAATCCGGGAGTCGGGTGAGTTCCAGTTATGATTTTCCAATAAATAGCCTATCACTTCATTCGCTTCTGCGCCTTCTAGAGAAGAGGAACGACAAGTTATTCTGTAGTTGTTCAACAGGTAGAGCAGATTTACTAGGCCAGGTTTGACAAGTCAAACATGTGGTTGAGCGGCTCTATATTCACCACTTAGCACAAGAGTCTTGTCCTTAACTGCCCTGAGTAAGGTAATCCACCAGATTACCCTTACTCCATGGAAGGGGTATGGCTGCACAATCAATACATGAAGGGCCCCATCTTCTCTGTCCTCAACCGTCGGCAATTGCTCTTTAAAACCACATACTCTGAGTTTTAAACTAGGGTTACCAACATTCCTGAATATCGTCTAGCCTAGCATCTAATGCCGATGAAGGATACTGATATGACTTATATTTATCCTAAGGTCTTCAAGGTGAATATGGCCTACAAAAATTAACTGGGGCTGTGGGGTGGTAGGTGTTAACTATGCAATCATGTCATTCAAAAATATCACATATGAAATTAACATGCAAAAAGGTAATTAACTAAACTAGTAATACATTAAATAGAATGGCATGTGGGATCAACATGAACAAGAAGTGTGACTTGCCTACTGCACCGAGTCTGTCGGATCGTTGTCTTCGGGGAGTTCTTCACCGTCGGGGTCCTTTCCAAGTGTTGGATCGTCACTACTGTTCCCTATTTGTAAAAAAATCCAAACAAACAAACATACATAAGTCCGGACTCGACGAATGCGAGCTGAGAGCAAAATATAAAATAATTTGAAAAATAATACTATAAATAGGAAGTGGGTGTGTGTGTGGTTGGAATCGGGGTATTGAAAAGGTGGAAGGAGGTATAGGACGCGAGTTAGGGTTTTGGAGGAAAATCGGAATACATGTGGGATAAGAGGGTTTTGCAGTTTTGGGTGTTAAGAAGTGGGAATTTAGATTAACGGTGTGGAGAATTGGAATCATGGCGTCGAGACAATCGAAACTGTATATAATAGTGTTTTTAGGGTTTCGGGTCCGACGGGTCGGGCTGGGCCCGCAAAAATTGTATTGGGCCCATTAGGGTTTTCATACTGTTACAGTTGTAGCCTGATCTCTTTGACTCTTGTATCTTAGCCACAGAGGTGATCTCTTTGAGTTGGTGAGGCAGGGAGGAGAGTGCACCGTCATGCAGATGCAGCCTGCAGTTTCTAGCCTCCCCTTGTCGCCGGCTGTCACGCCGCGGCTGCCTTCTGAGGACGAGATGGCGATGTGGCTCTACCCGATTGTCTGAGGTGAGGAGTTCATTGCCCATCAGCCCGGCTGCAATGGCGATGACGTTGCCGCTGCAGGGCTGTGGATGATAAGCATGTGCCGGCGAAGGAGCCGAATAGGCAGTCGAGGGAGTCGGAGAAGATGGAGAAGCTTTCAGCAACAGAAGGGAAGGGTACCACGGTATATGTGCATGTCAACCTTCTTCTTGATGTGTCATTTATGCTGTTTCTTCAGCTAATAGCTAATGCAGGTCCAAACTAAAAGCACTTGCCTTCTTGGTTAGTGATAATTGGTTATTGCGCTGCACTGATCAGTCTATTGATCAGCTAGCTCTTGCTTACTATCTGCTATTTATTTTGTTGCTACACTATGGGGATATTGCCCAAGGGGGCAGCTACGATATTAGTTGGGTGGTGTCAATCGACATCGACGCCATCTGGCCCAAACTATATATAACCTCTAGACCAGCTAGCAATTAGCCACAATTGAAAATCTAGTTTGATCCTAGCCTAGATACAACTAGTTCACATCGATCCCGATGACCTTTATTTCTGAACTCGCCCCAGATTGCCCAACTCTCCCATCATCGTAAGATGGGTGAATTAATTGATGCATGCAACTTTATATAATGGTATAACTCTAGACCAATTGACGCGATCTAAGATAAAAATTACATCCCACTTTCAATGCGTGCCTTATGCACGAAGGAGCCAAACATGAGGATGTAGGGAAACGGAAGCAAAGTCGGCGTAGCGCGTCGTCGTGGTCATACTGGCTCGCCGTTGTTCCTCCTAGAAGTAGTGGATTATCCTAGTGTCGCAGCTCGCAGCAACGCTTCCAAGGTATCAACACGTACAGGGAAAGAATGCCGAGCGCCGGAGTGCTAGCTCTGGGCAACGCGACTTAGGCGTGAGAGAGGTGGCGGCTAGGCTTTCGGAAATTCTAAACTGGGCTAAACCTTAAGCCTATGCCTCCTCTCCTTTTATAGGTGTCCTCATAATGGTGTTTACATCAGAGGCCCAATAAAATTTGGATCTTAATTTAAATTGGGTTCCAACCCTTTAAGCATACGACCGTATATGTTCATATGTACTTAAACATGACGCGAGTACTCCAACTCCATCACTAATTGGTAGCGGTATGTAGCAGGATGTGTCAACTCCTAAGTGTACATAAGAATCGTATTGAACGAACCTCTACAATGTTCAATCATAAGTATTCTCTTTGCCTCACAATATTGGTCAAGTCCAAGCGAGCATATGTCATCCTTGTTTGGGCAGTTTAACCACTCTCTCTCAATCACGTGATTGGGAATCCCCTTTTGTGGTTAACTCTTTAACCAAAATAGCATGTTCATGCGTTTTCAGATCCGATCACTCGAAAGACCTAGAGACATTTCTCCTGTTGTACGGAAGGGCAAATCCTATCTTAATCGACAATGTCTCGTAGCATACTTTATGACAAACCCAAAAGTCACATTTATAACTACCAATTACGGAGTAGCGTTTGGCAACCACTAAGTAAATCACTCCACATCTTGATATATACGACAACTGGAGTCTAACGATATATCATATACATTGTATATAAAACCAATAGATACAAGCAAGAATACAACATTCTCATTGTGTCTCATGGTGGGTCGATCCAACCCTATGTTTTTTAATACATGTCTATTATTAGTTTGATATCTCTATAATTATGACCCGTGAAACATGATCATCAACAAATACATATGCTAGCATATACATATGTATCTCCATATGTTTTATCGACTAGAGATCACTTTAGAATAATCATCACACGTATGAATATAGAGTTTTACAAGTAAGTCACATACTTACTTATCAATTTAAATATATTATTTTAAAATATTATTCACTAATCATGAATAAAAAATGGTCATCTCCATAATTGTTCTGGGACATATATTCGAGATTTTATCGACTAGAGATCACTTTAGAATAATCATCACACATATGAATATAGAGTTTTACAAGTAAATCACATACTTACTTATCAATTTAAATATATTATTTTAAAATATTATTCACTAATCATGAATAAAAAATGGTCATCTCCATAATTGTTCTGGGACATATATTCGAGAGAGCAGATTGCTGACGTATGACCAATTAAGCACATGTTGCCCGGTCGATGGATGCAGCTCAATAGTCGTAACTACAAAGTCCAGCGCTGAGATCACGTGTCCTACTTTTGTTGCTAGGGCACAACAAGCCACTCCAGCGAAAGGAGGTGCGACTCCAGCGACAGGAGGAAGACACCAGCTGGAGCAAGGAGGTCTCGCTATTCAGAAACACACAGCCTGACAGAAAAGGTATCCTGACACTTATGCATGCATATACCTCTATCTTCTACCAAACCAATAATCTGCATGCGCTTATTCTATTAAATAGCAATCATGAAATTTTACA
Organism: Stipa capillata; assembly: GCA_019208055.1. Taxonomy (NCBI): domain Eukaryota; kingdom Viridiplantae; phylum Streptophyta; class Magnoliopsida; order Poales; family Poaceae; genus Stipa; species Stipa capillata. Next base: position 46,095 of record JAGXJF010004919.1, on the reverse strand, counting down.
TGACATCAGACTAGGGCAGAAAATAGAAGTTTAGAGTGTGAGCCGAGCGGTTAGTCATTATATTAAATTGATAGGTTGTTTAATTGTACACTAGGTTAATACAAAATAATGTTTAGATACTGACGATCTATCGAATATAGTCTATTACTAATAAGAATCCGTCAGATCAATGACCGGGTGATATCTGGGTATAATTACGAAAATTTATTGATTGTGATCTGTTTAGATGCAATTATAAAGATCTATCTATTGTGATATGTTTAGATATAATTATGAAGATCTAGTGGTTGTGATCTGTTTAGATAGGGTTATGAAGATCTAGCAGCTGTGATATGTTTAGGTCTAGTTATGAAGATTTATCGGTTGTGATTTATTTACATACGATTATAAAGATCTAGCGGCTGTGATCTATTTTGGTATAGTTATGAAGATCTAACGGCTCTAGTATATTTAAGTACAGTTATGACAATACATCGATTATGGTCTACTAATAATAAGAGGGTTCACCAGATTAGTGACCGAATATTTTTATAAAAATTTCTACCATATTTTTCTTTTTATATATATTGTATTCTAGAATAGAATATATTTTCGCTTCATTTGCCTAACGCAGAGGCGAAGATGCAAGGTTAATGAGAGGCTCAAGACTCTGCAGCAGCTCGTTCCAGGATGCGACAAGGTCAGATCAGTACTCCGGCCAATTCCACTGCTACTATGCACAAATACAAAATTTTAAGTACTTGTTGCCTGAACAAAATAATTACTTTTTAAGATAATGGAAGAGAATTTTTTTTGACCTCTGTACCTTGTGAACAAAATGAGTACTCCCTCCGTCTTTATTGGTTGAGATAAGATTTTAAACAATAATTACTTTATTTGTACGTAATACAGAATCAGAATCATAAATAAGTACTTTTAAATATGAATCTAATGATATTAATTTATGCCACATAATTGTTGATAAAGTCTTATTTTAATCAATAAAATTATTATGTATATTTGTACGGAGGGACTAATGAATATGATAATTATTTTACGAAATTAACTGAAGCATCCGTGTCCGCCGGCGCCGCTTGTGGCATCTCCATCTAAATATTAATTAACCCGGTGCACAGCTAGTATTTCAGAGCTAAACTTAATACCTTGTTGTGTTGTTACAGTCTGACCAGGCGTCGACGCTAGACCAGACCATCCAGTACATGAAGTCGCTGCAGCAGCATGTTCAGTCACTGTCCGTAGGCTGCAGCATGAGACCGGCAGTGTGCCCTGTCGTGCCGCCGCCGTACATCCAGCCGCCGGCAGCCGTTGCTGCACGAATGCCGATGCCGTCAGCCCGCGCCGTTGCTCCGGCAGGGATGATTCCGATGGTTCCGTTTGCTGGGCCGCCCATGCTTCCATTGGTCCATCACCATCCTGCAGTGATGATGCCTGCACCATTGATCTACCCCCCGGCACCTGCTCCAAATACAGCACCTGAAGCTATTACACATCGACAGGTCTCAGGTAGTAGCACAAACAAGAGCAGTAGCATGCGGCACAAGGAGTAAATTCAACCTTTTTTTCCTTTTCCCAGCCCCTTATTTTACGAGGAAGGGTTGAACTCAACTTGACCGGTTACTACATATATAACATGCATACTATGCCAATATTTAAGTTAAAGCTCGGAGATTGTAAGGTATGAACAATGCGTATCGTAGACCTATTGTCTGTTGAATGTCAGTTGTAACATATATTTTGACAAAGTTGTTGGCAACCAGAAAAGGCAAAGTGATACATCATGTGATTGCCCACACATAAACTGCTTTCATGCATGGGAAATATATCATGGAAGGTGTGTTGTATGAAACTTTAAATGATCTACATGTCCAAAAACATTCTAGAATTTTATTAAAAGTTGACTTCGAAAAGACATATGACAAAGTTAGATGGCCTTTTTTAAAGCAAATATTACAACCCAAAGGATTTGGGTACATTTGGTGTGATTGGACAATGAAATAAGTGATTGTGGGTAAAGTTAATATAGAGGGGAAATACTTCACGACTTTTAATGGAGTGAGGCAAGGTGATCCCCTCTCATTTGTTTTGTTTAACAGTGTGGCAGATGGACTAGTAGAGAATTAGTGCAAAGGGCACAAAATCACGGCTTAATCAAAGGTTTGGTGCCTCAATTAGTGGATGGTGGACTATCCATATATAATGCAATATATCGATGACACTATTCTACTAATTGAGGACAGTTTGGGGTATGCAAATATATTGATGACATTATTCTATTTTTTGTCTGTTTGGATAATTAGCTGGTTTAAAAGTTAATTTTCACAAGAGTGAATTATATTGCATAGAGAAAGCTATGGATATGGAGTTATATGGGGACATCTTTAGATGTGCTTTTGTGGAGATGCCATTTTGGTATTTAGGCACTCCTATTTCTCAGAAGAGAATTTTAAACAAACATTAGAATCCTGCCGAGGAGAAAGTAGAAAAGAAGTTGGCATTCTGGCAAGGAAACTTCGTGTCTTTCTTTAGGCAGCTCAAATGGGTGTCGAAAAGGATTGATTATTCCAGGGCCAGACTCTTGTGGCATGATCAAAATCATAATGTGAAAAAATATCATTTGGAGAATTAGCCTACAGTCTTTAGGCCAAAAGAGCAAGGGGGCTTGGGGGTGTTAAGACCTAGATATTGTAAACATTTGCTTCCTGAGTGGATCTGGAAAAAAATAATGAGGGTTTATGGAAACTTTGGCTAAGAGATCAGTACTTGCAGGGAGAGTTATTATCTCATGTTACACGTTAAGACGGGAGATTCTCACTACTGGCAAGGTATAATAGTGCTTTAGTTATATCTTTTTGTAGCTATAACGTGGGTTATGTGGAGGAAAGTGTGAGCTTTTGGTTAGATATTTGGATTGGGGGTTCCCTTTGGCACCTCAACAATACCCTAGCCTTTGTCATTTAACCTTTCAAGAAGAAACTTTAGTGGTGGAGTCTTTTTCTGTCTTGAGGTTTTATGTGAAATCCAAAATGTTGCCCAACCGCCAGAGTAAATTCAAGATGCGAGTCAACAAGGATCAGCGGTGTTGAGCAACTTGTTGCAAGTTAGGGTAGACTTTCAGAAAAGGTTTTCACCGCGGGGAGGTGCCGCCTTAGATTTTGGTGAGTCATTTTTGGGGAGATGTTGGATTGATGGCAACAACTCAAACTCCAGTGTGGGCAGGTTTGGCTAGACGGTGAACCTAACAGGACGTTGGTTTGGAGACTAAACCCCCAAAACAAGATTTATAGTGAGATCGATGTATGTAGCTCTTAAAACACGGAACGTTCAGTATGAGTTTCAAGAAATTTGGCAAAGTTAAAATGCCCTTGAAGGTTAGGATCTTCATCTAGTTGGTGCTTCGTAGAAGTATCCTCACTAAGCTGATGCTTTGAAACACAGTGAACGGGAGAGAGACTATAAATTAAAGCTTAAGATGAGGTGGGTGCAATGGCAGCAATCAAGATTAGGACGTGCTTAATTTGGAAAATTTTATATGGAATGTGGTAACATGTATATTTGGGGTTTCTGCTCTACCTGAAAATTGCCAACAGCTATTTGATTAGTATCATCACCACCTCTTCTTGCAGGAGTTTTAGACGTAGAGGATCAATAACGTTATGAATTAGATTGAAGAAGGTACACAGGCTCGTGATTGTCTCTCGAACATCTGGCGGCAAAGTCCCTCTAATTGCAACAGGGAGGATTTGTGTCATCGTCACATGTCAATCATGAGACTTCATGCCGATTAATTTTAAATCTTTCATGGAAACAAACTTCTTAATGTTGGCGTACTAACCAGACAGAGCTTTCATTGCATTAAAAAAACTCACATAACACTTTCCTCTCTTTAAGGGGCAGCAGGTGACTAGCTGGTGGAAGTCTGACTCAGTCTTTACCCTTATCTTCTAATGTTAACTCAAGTCTAATGCCCATTTCTACCATGTCAAGCTGTACCTTCACACTATCCTTTGTTTTTCCCAGAATGTTTAGTAAGAGAGACGATCAAGCTTTCACATACATTGTTCTCTACATGCATTAGATCGATGCAGTGATGCACGTATAGGTCAGGCCAATAAGGTGAGTCCCAAGACATTGATTTCTTCTTCCAGATGTCATCCCTAAGTTTTTCTCCCTTTCCGAACACAATACTAATATCTTTCACAGTATCATAGATTTCTTGGCTGGCTTTTAGTTTTGAACGTATACCATGCTCCTCTTCTCCATTGAAGGCGTTCTTCATCTTTCGGTATACGTGTTTTCTCGGCAGGAACCTACAGTGCCCCATGTACACGGTTTTGTAGTAGTTGTTCAACCACAAACTCAAGGTTTCGTCCATGCATTTGACACAAACGTGAGATCCTTTTACAGTCTGGCCAAACATATTACTGTAGGCAGGATAATCATGTATGGTGTAGTACAACAAGGCACATAGAGTAAATTCCTCTTGTTTGTATGCATCCGAGACAGTAATCCTTTCTCTCTACATTATTTCCATTTCTTCCTTGACTACTGCTAGATAGACATCGATGTTATTTCCAGGTTGCATTCGCCCTTTGGATAAGTACCGATAGCATGATGTACTTCTGCTTCATACACAACCAAGTAAGAAAGTTGTACATACAGAGAAGCATATGTCAAGTGTTGTGTTGGCTGTTCATGTTACCAAAAGGGTTCATTCCGTTAATACTCATTCTAAACATTATATTCCTCGACTCCGTACTGAAACATTGGTGTAGCCTGTCTATGGTTCTCCACTAGCTGCATTGGCAGGGTGTCGTAATTTTCTATTGTCCTTACGCTCATCCTAGTGCCAACAGAGCAATTTTGTTGTCTTTGGGTTCGCAAACATACACTTTAGACGGTGAATGATAGACCGATGCCACGCCACCTTAGCCAGAGGTCCTTTCACCACCTCCTTATCATCGATGTCACCATCATCTTCTTTCTGAGATTCTTTGCACATCGGACATCGATGCAAGTCCACATAATCATTATGAAATAGGATATAGTCGTTCCAACATGCATGTATCTTTTCTACTTCTAATATCAGGAGAGAGAATCTTCTTGGCTTTGTACGTGCTTGTGGGCAACATGTTACCTACAAGAAGCATGTCCTCGAAGAGAACTAACAGCGATGTGAAAATTTTATCGGACCAACCACTAGTTGCCTTCAGTTTTAGCAATTCAAGCATGGATGACAACCATGTGTATTTCGGCTTGCATCTCACCCACAAAAGTTTCTCCACATCCTCCATCAGGCTTAGGAATTTAGACATGCTCATTAAGTACACTAGGTCCATACGATTATCACTGTATATCCAACTTTGATCTATCTACATAAACATTAAATTCATAGGCATACCACCATACCATCTAAGCTACAAACTAGAGGGAGACACAAATTACTTACCTTGTGGCAGCAGTAGCTTACAAAACCACCTCAAAATAGCAGCAGTAGCTCTGCCCTTCAATAGATCAGCTAGGTCCAAACAGATCCGGGCTCACTTTGTCTAAAAGACAATACTCGTCCTAGATGGGTATCCACTTATGGCATCTCTAAGAACCTATCTCGACGGGCAAATACCTGCGCGTCTGTGCTGGAATGCCCATTATAGACGAGTAGATACCTGCACATCTGTGTTGTCATCATACATCACAAATGGGCCGAACCGGCGCTCATCTGTGATGCATCATCACTGATGGGCCAAATATGTGCTCGTCTATGATGACTATTTAGGACCAACTAGTCAGCTCCTGAGATAAGTCATCACAAACGGTTTGATTTCTAGACAGTCTGTGAGGTTATTATCATAGACGCGTTCTCATTGTCCATCTATAACGAGATGTCTACTATTAATATTTCTATTACAGTGAAATAAGTTTGCCCAAGGAAAAAAAGGAATATATAAGAAAGAAAATTATAGTTAATCTGCATGAGCTGCAGGCGAAATTCGTCTATGAGATGGTCTCCTTGGAAAGACTGCGTGTATATATATATCTATAGATTCCCTAATCTACAGCTAAGAGTAGAATAACTAACCTGCGCGCTGACTACCGACCGAGCCAACCAGCCCAGACCCACCACGCCCCTCCTTTTTCACCACTGACCGTCAAATTATTCAGTAGATATAGTAAATCCATCGAACTATATTACTGTCGAACAGATCCCTCACAGTCACGTAACTTCACATATAAAATATGGTAATTTTATGTCTATCTAGTAGTAAAACAACATGTGTCATCGTAAAATTCAGGACTGTAGTAACTTTTGTATAAAGCGTGTCACAAAATTACTATTATATGTACACGATATTACGATCTCACAGCCATCATTTTACTGCATGTCATCGTTCCATACTAGAATGGAAATATTTTTTCTATTTGTTCACAATCACTTGCATAGCCCAGTTAGTCAGTAGAGAAGAGTAACGTGCATGAGGTCCAGGGTTTGAATCTCGCCCCGTTCTTATTTTTTCAATTAAAACGGATTAGGGGAATATTTCTTCTATACTGGAAATATTTCTTCTATTTATTCACAATCACTTGCATAGTTTAATTGATTAGAAGAGAAGAGTAACATGCATGAGGTCCACGGTTCGAATCTCACCACCTCATTATTTATTCAATTAAAACGGACTGCGCGCGACTGTGAAAGTGCTGCCAAAAATTCGTAAAACTTAGAATTTTTTTTTACTGTTGAGATGCGCGCGAGATAGTAAAGTTTGGTATAGGATGTTGTAAAATCTATCACAAAATGTAGTAAAATATCGTCAAACTCAGAAGTTTTTTACGGTCGAGATGCGCGCGAGGCAGTAAAGTTGTGTATAAGATATCGTAAAATATATCGCAAAATGTAGTAATTTTGAGTCACACTAAAATCTCAGCAGTGAGCTTTTTTTTGAAATAACAATTTTTTTAGAAATTTCAGAAATAATACGACGTATGAAATTTTTCAAAAATGGCCTCAATCGCCACGGGCGGTGGCGGTACGGCTTTAATCGGCACAGGTCATGGCGATTTCGGACTAATCGCCACGGGTCGTGGCAATTTCTGGCTATCGCCAGCCAAGTGGACGATTCAATATTGAATCGCCAAGACCCATGGCGATTTCTTCTAATCGCCGGAACGCCTGGCGATTTCTCCTAATTGCCACGAGCTATGGCGATTTCGCGCCGAAAGTGCCTGTAACATCCCTACTTTTGTGTAATTGCTAATGTGCATCATGGCATGGCATAATTCCATTAAATTTTTGAACTAGGGATTAAGTCCAGAGGAAGGTTTTGAATCTGTGTGAATTTGTAGCACAAATTTGAAATCAGAAAATCAAAACTTAAAAAGAAAAATCCTAATCTAACCCCTGGGGGTGGGCCGGCAGCCCACCTCCTTCCGCGCTCGGCCCGCTTGGCCTGCTGCCTTTCCTGCGCGTGGGCCTCCCTCTTCCCTCAGCCCACCTCCTTTCCGCTCCTGGCCCGCCTAGCCCACCCGGCCACCACTCCCGTCGCCTTATCCGGACGCTGCCACCACCTCATGCTTGCCGGGGTGCCGCCGTGGCGAGCTTCCGAGCTGCCCGGCCACCTCCTGCTTGGGGAGCATCACCGCCGCCTCCCTTATCCCCCCCTGACCGGCGCTCCCCTTTCTTTCCCTCTCCTGCGCCTTCTTTCCATCCTTGCTCACCACCCGGCCGAGCTCCCCGCCGCTCCACCGCCGAGCCCCTCCGGCTCCGCCTCGCCGCGCCGCCCCAGCCCGAGCGCCACCCGCCGCCGCTCTCTATCGCCGCCCTGACCAGAGTGCCTTCGGCCTCACCGCCTCCCTCCGCCCCGGTGCAACCGAAGCCGCCCCGGCCACCGCTCTGCCTCGCCGCTGTCCCGGCTGCCTCCGTCGCCGAGCGCGTCGCCCCCAGCCCCTTCCGAGGCACTGCCGCCCCGGAGCGCCTCCGCCACCGCTCGGCTTCGCCGCCCTCCGCCGCTTCCCACCGCGCCGCCGCTCCCCGCCGGTAAGGCCTTGCCGCGCAGCCGCCCTCGTTCTCCCCGGGGACCCCGCCGCCCTGGCGGCGCCACCCCGAGCAGCCACCGAGCCAGACCGAGCCCCGGCCAGTTGAAGTGAGGGCTTTAAAAACCCTTAATTATGTCGTTTAATCAATGCTTAGCTATTAATAGCTCTTAATGAATGCTAATCACGGTTATTAAACACTAATCAGACATATTAATGGCTATACTTAATGACTAAATAGTGCAATTAATGAGTTCATTTAATATGTCTGAATGACATATGGGTCCCACGTGTCAGAATTAAAGAAAAAGATCAACTAAAATGGAAAATATGACAAGTGGGCCCCACCTGCCATTGACGTAGTCAACCTTGGTCAAACTTTGACCATGGGGCCCACCTGTCAGCCTCTGTTATTATTTGAATTTATTTAAATATTATTTTTATTGAGAAAAATACAAAAAGAGGTTAGAAATTGATTAAATCTTAGAAAATTCATAGAAAATTTATTTTTAATCAGAAAAATGCAAATAATAGATCAAAATGTTCAGAAAAATGAAATCTATTCAAATATGTCATTTTCATACATGTTTGCATGCTAGGAAAATCATAATTGGCTAAAAACTCAAATTAGGGTTTCCCCGACTAGCCGGAGAACTTCGGATCGTGATATTGCGAGCGTCCGGACTCCGATTAAATTGATTCCACTTGCATTAGTCTTCTTTTTGCATCCCCTATGTCATGGCATGTATTTCATCTCATGCCGATGTTCAGCATTTTGATATTTACGATTATGCCCTTTCTTTTCCGGTGTTTTCGTTTTCCTCCGATAGAGCCGGAAGATCCGCAAGACGACAACCTCGAACACGAGCAGAGTTTTTTTGCAGAGCAACAAGGCAAGCAGCCCCTTTGAACATAGTGCAGATACCTACTATTTGCAAAGTATTAGTTGTTTTTAAATTTAATATCGCATGCGTTCAAATTCTACTTTTCGCTAAGTATTACCCTATGCATGAACCTTACTTTGTCGCTCAATCAACACCACCGCCCTCCCAACCTATTTAGAGTAGTTTAGTTGTTGCTTCTAAGCTACTTATATAATTATTGATGCTTAGACATGTAAAAGTCGTAATTTCTTGGATGGCAGACAAAACACAACACTCTGGATGGGTTAGGTGGTAGGTAGGTGTTCACCGGGAACTATCTAATGAACTTGACTAATAATTATCGGGTTAAACAAGAGGCCATGGCTGGGAGCATGGTGGGTTGTCTCGTTTTCCCACAAGCACCGGTTCCTGATGTATATTGACCCAAGATTTGCGTACTTCTACACGGGTGGGATAATGGACCACCCACGACTAAATAATTTGCCTAGACTTAGTGTATGAGCTGCATTAGTTTGCCGTTTCTATTTGCCGTGTGCGTGAAAAAGGAGATGTGGTGTGGTATCTCAATATAAGGGTGGGGTGGACACACGGCCTGGGAGACCGGGGATGTACCTCGATTCACAACTTATGGGACCGTGTCGCAGTTGCGGCCGGACTGGCGTACATGGAATGGCCCGTAAGGGTGGCTCATATTTAGGTCGAAAGTATTGTAACAGTCGTGTTCGATCACCTCTGCTAGCACACCTCGTGAAAGTGTGTCTTTGGTCTAGCGCTAAGAGACGATCGATACGTGTAGGTAAAGATGTACACCCCTGCAGGGTTTGAACTGTTTAAACAGCCGTGTTCGCGGTTATGGACAACTTGGTGATTACCTGCATCAAATTAGACAACTACAACAAACTCTAAAACTTGCCAACTCTAAGGTTGTGGTGTTAGCGATTGCTTCCTCCCAGGGTGGTTGAGGAAGAATCGAGGGTTTAAGTGTTTGGTAGTCTGCAGTAGAGTTGATTGTGAAGTGTTCGACTTTCCCCCTTTAAAAAAATACTCTAGTAGTCGATTTCCATCTACTTACAAAATATTGACAAAAGTAAACTGGTTTTCTGCAAAACAGTCCACAATTACCCTTTTCTTGATACCTGTTGCATCTATTACTAGTTTCCCCTTGTAAGTCTTGCTGAGTACAATTTTGTACTCACCCTGCTGTCGTTAACATTTTTCTTGCAGAGGAAACTACCCCTCCCGAGGGTCGTTTCTATATCGAGATCGACGCCAACGACGACTAGTTGCTGGAACTCCCAGGCAGTGATCCTGCCCCGAGGTTTGGCAGCTTGGTTTGTTCTGCTGCCACTTTTGGCCTGACCTTTTCGCCTTCGTAGCCATCTATCCTCTTCCGTTGTGTACTTGAATTTGGATCTTCGGGTCCCTTATGTGAATATATGTTGTTAAGTTTCAAGAACTTATAATATTGCAGTTTCAGTCGTAGAGTTACTGCTGTGAAATCTGGTTGTTCTCGCCTACCTCATGTGCCATGTGTGTATGTTATTAAAGCACATGATATGGGTAGGGTTTCAGAGTCTATATCATAGAGTTATTAGGTTTAATCACCCCTATGAAGCGACTCTTCTACTGAGAGGTTGGGAACTATATCATCCTACTCCAGCCGAGCATTAATTTGCCGGGTCGAGTTTGGGGTTGACGTTCCGGCTCAGTAAGAAAAGAGTGAGGAAACCATATCACCCTACTTGATCTGCCCATTAGTTTGCCGGAGAAAGTTCGGGGTTGACGTCTCGGGCTATTTGAAGCCATATCACTTCACTCCTCTTGGAATTGATACCCAAGGGTTGAGGTCGGGGTTGACGTTTCGACTTAGCCGGTGGTTTCACTTAAGACTCTCTGTTATGGATTTTTGGTCCCGACAGTGCCCCTGCCCCGCCTGGCCCCCTCCAGCGCCCCTTTTGTCGCCCGTGATTGTAACGGTCGTGTTCGATCACCCTCCGTCAGCACACCTCGTGAAGTGTGTGAATTAATTGCATTGGCATTAGGAGGGAGTCGATCGATACGTGTAGGTAAAGATGTACACCCCTGCAGGGTTTGAACTGTTTGAACAGCCGTATCCGTGGTTATGGACAACTTGGTGATTACCTGCGTTGAATTAGACAACTACAACAAACTCTAAAATTTGCCAACTCTAAGGCTGAGGTTAGTGACCGTTTCCTCCCAGGGTGGTTGAGGAAGGGTCAGGGTATCTAAGGTGTGGTGATCTGCAGTAAGGAATGATCGTGAAGCGTTCGACTCATCCCCTTTAAAAGTATTCCAGTAGTCAGTTTTCATCTATTTAACTATTATTGTTAAAAGAAAATCAGCTTTCTGCAAAATAGTCCACAATTACCCTGTTGTTGATACCTGTTGCATCTATTACTATTTTCCCCTTGTAAGTCTTGCTGAGTACAATTTTGTACTCACCCTGCTATCGTTGACATTTTTCTTGCAGAGGAAATCATCCCCTCCGAGGGTGGTTTCTACGTAGAGCTCGACGCCAACGACGACTAGTCGCTGGGAATCCCAGGCAGTGGTCCTGCCCTGGGGTTTGGCAGCTTGGTTTGTTCTGCTGCCACTTTTGGCCTGACCTTTTTGGCTTTGTAGCCATCTTTACTCTTCCGCTGTGTAAGCAACTCTTGTGTATGTATATTATGTTGTTAAGTTTCAAGAAATATCGCATCTTGAGTCGTAGAGTTGCTGTTGTGATACCGGTTCGTTCTCACCTGCCTCATGTGCCCTGCGTGTATGTTATTGAAGCACATGATGCGGGTAGGGTTTCAGAGTCTATATCATAGAGTTGTTAGGTTTAATCACCCTTGTGAAGTGACTCTTCTACTGAGAGTTTGGGAGCTATATCATCCTACTCCAGCCGAGCATTAATTTGCCGGGACGAGTTTGGGATTGATGTTCCGGCTCAGTAGAGAAAGAGTGAGGAGACCATATCACCCTACTAAATCCATGCATTAGTTTACCGGAGCAAGTTCGGGGTTGACGTCTCGGGCTATTCGAACCATATCACTCCACTCCTCTTGGAATTGATACCCAAGGGTTGAGGTCGGAGTTGACGTTTCGACTTAGCGGGTGATTTCACTTAAGACTCTCTGTTATGGATTTTAGGTCCCGACAGAAGGAAGTACTATACCGACGATGAACGTCGAGCCATATGTTCCATGCTTTTAGAGAGAACTAAAGTCCACATGATGAAGAATGGTGCGAGGATCCGGACTTAACTTCCAGACCCTCCCTGTGTATCTCAGCTGATGAACACAGGCAAATTGATATCACTGCACACATCACGAAACATTTTAGAAACATAAACAATTGAGTTATAGCAGCGATATGACTAAATAAAGTAATTAGGACTTATGTCCCTTACCATTCAGAAACACAGGGAAAATAAAGCGTAGATGTCTCCATCTCAACCACAGGCAGTCGACGGAGGCCACGTGACCTAAACCTCAGCATTGACGTAGAAGATTCCTCATAGTCTTCATCGTCCTCATAGATATCTGAACACGTCCAACAAACAACATGCTCGATGAGTACTTCACGTACTCAGCAAGCCACCTGGTGGCAGATGATCCTATCATACTACATGCAAGGCTCCAAAGGAAGCCTTTATGGTTTATTTCGTAAAGCAATCTCTTAATTGAATTACTTATAATAGATTCGAAGGCAGCTGTCGATGATCGGTGAATCAGCGATCTTACTGTATTCGTGGAACGGTGATACTGGGGGGTAGGGACCTCTAGGGCCCAAGGCCAAGAGATCTGACAGTAGGAGACAACCCTTTTTTATACAGGTTCGGGCCTCCCTTAGGACAATAACCCTACGTCCTGTTCGTATATATTGATGGAGAAAACGTCTTATAATGAGGGGAGCAGGTTAGTGGCTACCCTAGGCCTAATCGTAGACTAATCTATCTAATCCCGCGGGGCTCGACTCCTTCGGAACAGCGGGTCTTCTAGGGCTTCGCCTCCTGAGATCCTATTCAACTTGTCCTGCGACTAGAAAGACCTCTCCCTCCCCTATAGGATTACTGATCCTTATATATGGGGCTCCCAGAGTCGTATTGGATGTGGACTTACACCCGAGTAGGACTCTGGCTTCCTTAAACGTCGAGATTGATTTCCTAGTTTAAGGGATATCTTCCCTTCCTTAGAGAGCTTACCTTGTCGTCCGGGGGTTCTCACTGGATACGCGGCACCTTCCTAAAAACCCGGGGAACTGTGTACGGATACCCCCAATACGCGGGATACCGTACTATACATCATCAAGCCCCCCATCAGTACGTGAAGTGAGGCCATGATGGTTCTGTAGAAACTCTGCCCTTCTCGGGAAGCAGCTCCAAGTAGACGAACCGAGTAGTCCCTGTCGACAACTTTCCCGAGTAGGCTAAATCCCCACCGAGCAGTCGTGACAGACTTATCGGAGTAATCTTTCAGAAAACCCAGAATACTTCCTGATCCGATCTGATCCGTCGATCGCGGACACACGTCCGCCTGGCAGATTTCTGGGAAACTGAACCGTCGCGGCAGAAATTTCACGTGGTGATGAGGAATCTTTCTTTTTATTTTATTATTATTATTTTTTACGCTGTTGTGCTGCTGACGTGAGCCGAACCACGGCACGCTTCGTGGGTTGTCAGACCCTCTTTTTCCCGCGCCACGCCCCGTATGCGGAAAAAGCAACTGTCCGCATTGAATGTGATGGAACAGATCATGCCGTTAACCGCGCTCGGTCAGGCGAAGATTGAAAATCCCATAAGGAATCAAGAATCGGGGTTTTCTGCCCACATTCTCTCTGTTTCCTAGCCTTCTTGCCCCCCTCATCTTCTTCCTCGCGCCATGGCCGGACACCTGCCGACTGGAAACCCCTGGCCACGCTCGGAGCTAACACAGGCGAGGCTTGCATCATCTCTAGAATTGACTCACATTCAATCAACCTTTCAAGCCGAATTCCGCCCCGTTCTGAATGAGAGGATTCCTTTACCTGATCCCGGTTGGCTGGTCGTTTTTCCTGATTTCTTTCGATGCGGATTCTTTTTCCCTCCTTCTACCTTCCTATCTTCTGTCTTCCAGTTCTATCGGATTGAGGTGGTAAACCTTGATCCGGCATCGTATACCATTCTAAGTGTGTTCGCACATTTGTGCGAGGCTTTCCTTGGGGTCCGCCCTTCTTTGGATTTGTTTAGATACTATCACAAACTGATGAGAACGAAGAAGGAGATTGTGGGAGGCGCAAGCATCCGTCTTTGAGAAGACAAGACAGTGGAATACATAGATACCACCAGGATCCGATCCTTCCCGGGGTGGGAGACTGAGTGGTGCTACTGTCGCCCATTGTCCACCTTGGGTATTAAGTACTGGGGTTCTCCGCCCGACGTTGTACCCTCATGGGCTGATGAGACCCTACTTGATCCCCAACTCAAGTGTTTGATCGAGGAGATCAGGGTCATCCGAACGCGTGGCCTGTCCTCATTCGATGTCGCCTCTGATTTTGTCAGGCGAGGGATATGCCCCTTACAATTGAGGGAGGCAGGCACCTGGGATTCGACGAGCGATCCTTACCAACGGCGGAAGAGAATGGGTAAGCTTCGGACCCTTCCTACGACTGGTAAATAAAGCTTGTTGGGATGTTCTAACTCCCCTTGTTTTGAACAGCTCTTTCGGAAGTGGAGGTGTCCGAGAAGGTGACGTCCCTTTTCAAAGAGGTACCTCCACCAGGCCGTCAGGATAACCCCTTGTCGCTACCCCTTCGACCTCCACCCGAGCAGGAAGAGGTTCTAGTGGTAATCTTTTGTTTTCTGGACCTCTGACCTTTCCAGCCTGAGTAACGCTGATTTTGCGGGATGGATCTCCTCCAGAGAGAAGGACGTGGGATCGCGGACCCTGAGGCAGGGCCTTCCCTTCCTAATCGGAGTTCGACTCCCGCGGAGGACCGAGTTGACGAGGCCGCCAAACCTACCGAGGGGGACTCAAGACGGGTGGAAGGGTCCGCGCGGGGTGGACTAGAACCTTCCACACTTACTCCTGGATCGCCTCCCCTGCGGGGAGCGGAAGATCCTCCGGCCCGACGAAAACGCTCCGTTTTGTTGAAGAGGGCGAGGTATTTTCCCTTTATCTCCATTTTATCACGCCTTCTTGCGTCGCTCTGGGCGCTAAATGTGGCTTGTAGGGAAGCGCTTCCACCAAGACCTGACCAGCCTACTGCTCCGAGGAGGAGGTTATCCATCTCTAGATTATTACCTAGTCGGAGTCCGGTTAGCGTGACGTCACCTCCCTCGCCCAATAGGCAGCAGCTGATGACTGGCCAGCAGGGCGGGGAAGCTTTGGTCGCAGATGATCCCGTGGCGCTGCTAGGGCCTTTGGTGGAGGTAAGGATGTCTCTGTTCGTCACCAGCCCCGTGAAATAATTTTGTCTGATTGTCTGACCTTGACGTTTTTCTCAGCGTGTCCAAGGTAGATGGAGCTCCGTCTGTAGGGAGGTTCAAGAACTTCGGAACAAATCGACTCAGCTCTCCAGTGCTCTTTCCCAGGAGAAGGCACGGGCCTCATCTGCCGAGGAGAGCCTGTTAAGGATGGCGGATCGTCTAGAGTCGGTGCTTCGGACGGTCGGCGTGTCCCTCCGGGCTACCGAGAATTTTCCAGATCATCTAGAGGAATTGGACCACGCCGCTCAAGACTTTTCTGGGTGTTCGTGTCTGCCCGATGTGTAAACGTGTGGTCGATCTTGTGGTATTTTTATGCGTGACAGACTTGTACGGGGGACTTCTTAGTTATGACCTTCTGACGATATTATCCGTGTCTAGGTTATCTGACCATCATGGCTAGCCCCCGACTGTCCACTCGAGGAGTGTCCACGAGTGGACAGTCGATGAATCTCACACATAGAACTTCTGGAGCTGGTCGATATTCCAGGAATTCGTTAGGACGCGGCCGTCCTCCATTGCTAGTCGGAACGATCCTGGCCGAGTGACTGCGACTACCGTATAAGGACCTTCCCATTTGGGAGAGAGCTTATTGCTGTTGCTTTTGTTCTAAACGAGTCGTAGAACGAGATCCCCAACTTGCAATGAGTGCTGTCGAACGTGGCGGTCGTAATAACGACGGAGGTCCTGCTGGTAGCTGGTGTCCCAGAGAAAGGCCTGAGTCCATTTTTCTTCGATGAAGTTGAGGTCGTCCTCTCGTCGAGATATTTCCTCCTTGTCAGCGTACAGCTCGACCCGTGGTGACTTGAGGGCAATTTCGCAGGGGAGCATGGCCTCGGCCCCATATACCAGCCGAACGGTGTTTCGCCGGTGGCCCGACTGGCGGCTGTTCGTAGAGCCCACAAGTCCGGAAGGCAGTTCGCGCACCCAAGCTTTGGCGTGGGTGGAGAGCCTATTGAAGACGCAGGTTTTCATTCCTTGGAGTATAAGTCCGTTGGCGCGTTCGACCTGCCCATTACTCTGCAGGTGTGCGATCGAAGCGTAGCATATTGTGGTACCGAGCTCAGTGCAGTACTCGATGAATTTGGCACTGGAGAACTGGGTTCCATTGTCGGTTATGATCCTGCTCGGAACGCCAAATCTGGTCATAACGTTTTTCATTATAAATTGCTTGGCTGCTTTCGATGTGATCTATGCGACTGGCTCGGCCTCGATCCATTTAGTGAATGTATTGATTGCGGCAAACAAGAACTTATAGCCCCCGGGCGCCACCGGAAATGGCCCTAGGATATCTAGGCCCCACGTGGCGAATGGCCATGACAAGAGAATCGTCTGTAATGCTTGGGCGGGTTGGTGAACGCGTCTGCGGTGAAATTGACACTGACGGCATCGCTTCACTAATTCGCTTGCATCACGGAGAGCTGTCGGCCAATAGAATCCTTGTCTAAAGGCCTTTCCAACCAGGGTTCGGAAAGATGCGTGTGCCCCGCACACCCCTCCATGGATCTCGTCGAGTAGTCTTATACCCTGCATCTGGGAGATACACCGCATGAGCACTCCGTGAGCTCCTCGTCGGTAGAGGGCTCTGTCGACCAGGGAGTACATCCTGGCGCGTCGGGCAATTTGCTCGGAGAGTGTATCATCCTCAGGCGTAGTTCGATCGAGAAGGTACCTGCGGATGGGCTCCATCCACGAATCCTCAAGATTGAGAGGAGCGACGAGGCGCCCTGCCACTCCCCTCGGAGTGTCAATACCTGGTGACGCCCTTGAATGGTGCTCGATGCTGGGCATAGCCATTCCTTCGTCCATGGGTTCGCGAGAAGCTATGGACGGCGTTGAGATCCTTTCTACAAAGGCTCCGGTTGGGCATGGAGATCATGAGGAAGCTAGGCGGGCAAGACTGTCGGCTCGGCAGTTGTCCTTTCGGGGGATATACCGTACTTTGAAGCCGACGAACTTCTTCTCTAGCTTTATCATCTCTGCAAGGTAAGCTGTCATATTTGGGTCTGTGGTCTGGTATTCCTTGGACACTTGTCTTGCCACCAGCTGTGAGTCTCCACTCATGAGGAGGCGGCGAATACTGAGTGTGGAAGCGACTCTGAGACCGGCTAGCAGACCTTCATACTCAGCGACGTTATTCGTGGCTGGAAAGTCGATCTGCAGTACATACTGCAGGCATTCTCCTGTTGGGGAAGTTAAAATTATCCCTGCCCCCGCGCCTTCGATGGTTAGGGAACCGTCGAAGTGTAGAGTCCAAATATCGTCCTTTACTGCTGATGACGCCAAGTGGTCGGGCTCCGTTCATTCAGTAACAAAATCGGCGAGGACTTGAGACTTGATGGCGGTGCGGCGAACAAAGTGGATGTCGAACTCTCCGAGTTCGACAACCCATTTGGCGATTTGACCGATGGCATCGCGGTTGCGGAGGATTTCTCCCAGGGGTAGGTGGTTGGGACCGTGATAGTGTGAGCCTGAAAATAGTGCCGAAGCTTGCGAGATGTGGTGAGCACCATGTATAGGAGCTTCTGAACCTGAGGGTAACGCTCCTTGGGCCCATGCAGGATCTCACTGACGTAGTAAACTGGCTGTTGGACCTTGTCACGCTGCTCTGGAGTCCCGCGTTCCACCGTCAATACTCCGCTAACCACTGATGGTCCGGCCGCGATGTAGAGGAACAATCCTTCTTCGGGGTTGGGCGCGATTAGCACAGGGGGGTAGTTAAGTATTCTTTAAACTTTTGGAATGCCTTTTCAGATTCTTCCATCCACTCGAAGCCGTCGTGTTGCCGCAGATGTTTGAAAAAAGGAATTCCACGGTCTCCTAGTCAGGATATGAATCGGCTCATGGCTGCCATGCAACCCATGAGTTTTTGGACGTCTCAGACCGTTTTTGGTGACTTCATTTCCGCGATTGCCCGTATCTTGTCGGGGTTTGCTTCAATTCCCCGGTGCGACACCAAGAACCCGAGTAGCTTTCCGGCGCTAACTCCGAAGGTACATTTCTCTGGATTCAGCATTATCCTGTTTCTTCGAAGGTTGGCGAAAGTCTCCAGTAGGTCCGAGAGCAGATCTTCTTTCTTTCTGGTTTTTACGATGAGGTCGTCGACGTAAGCTTCGACATTCCGACCGAGCTGGCTATGGAGGGCGAGCTGCATTCCGCGTTGGTACGTTACACCCGCGTTTTTTAATCCGAAGGGCATTTTTGAGTAGCAAAATACCCCAAACGGAGTTACGAAGGAGGTTTTCTCCTCATCTTCCCGATGCATACTTATCTGGTGATAACCCGAGTAGGCGTCGAGAAGGTTTAGGTAATCGCATCTTGACGTGGAATATACAATCTGATCTATTCTGGGTAGTGGAAAAGCGTCCTTCGGGTAGGCTTTGTTAAGGTCTGTGAAGTCAACACACATTCGCCACTTTCCATTGGCTTTTTTGACCATGACAGGATTGGCGAGCCACTCAGGATGTTCGACTTCTCGGATAAACCCGATCTTCAGGAGTTTCTCAATTTCCAGCTTGATGGCTTCTTTCCGATCTGAGGCAAACCGTCGAAGCTTTTGTTTCACAGGTATTGCATCCTGGCGGACGGCCAGTCTGTGCTCAATCACTTCCCTGGGGATTCCGGGCATGTCGGACGGTTGCCATGCGAAAACGTCCAAGTTCCCCTGGAGGAAAGAGACGAGTGATGATTCCAAGCTTGGACCAAGAGTTGACCCGATCCAGACTGTCCTAGAGGGCTCTGCCGGATCCAAAGGAATGACTTTCACCTCGCCATGTGTTTTTACGACTGCGTTGGCTTTTGAGGGGGCGTGCTCCCCTTCTCTCTGGAGCGCTCATACGTGGTCGAGGCTGCGCTTATCGCAGAGAAGTGCTTCTTTAGAGGAGCTCTCCATCGTGAGGACGCCTTTTGGGCCGGGCATCTTTATGCACTGGTAAGCATAGTGCGTAGCTGCCATGAACTTGGCCAGAGTCGGTCGTCCCAAGATAGCATTGTATGTTGTTTCGAAATCGACTATGTCGAACAATATTTTCTCCGTTTAGAAGTTCTCTGGTGTACCGAAGGTCACCGGGAGCGTGACTTGCCCGATCGGCGTGGCCGACGAGCCCGGGATGATACCATGGAAAGCTTGCGTCACCGTCTGAACAGACGACCGCGGTACTTGCATTGTGTCGAGGGTGTTGGCGAATAGGATATTGAGGGAGCTCCCTCCATCTACTAACACGTGGCCCACTCGGCAATTGTTGATCGTTGGTTCGACCACAATCGGGTATCGTCCTGGTCGAGCGCAGTTCTCAGGGCAGTCTATCTGGTCGAAAGATATCGTGACCTCAGACCACTTGACCGCCCGTGGGATCCGTGGTACACTCGCGAGAACTTCTCGGGCAATCGCCTTGTACTGCCTCTTCGACTCATAAGAGGTTGAGCCCCCGAATATGTGCTCGATTGCTCTGACGTGCTCCTAGAAAGGCTCAGGAGTGGAGTCATCATCGTCGGAAGTCGTGTCCCGACTATTGTTAGCGACCTGAGGATTCTCCTCGCGGAACTTCTCTTTTTCTTCCCTAAGATACTTCTTGAAGATGCGGCACTGTCGTAGATCATGCGAGTCGATCTGGTGAAAATCGCACCAGGGCTTGGATGGCTTGTCGGAGGAACTGGTAGGCTTACCCTTGGGGCGTGGTCGCCAGGTGCGCTTCTCGGGGACATCGGCCATCACCTCCTCGGCTCTGACCCTTTTCTCCTTGCTCCCTCTGGAGGATTTCTTCTTGCGTTTAGTCTTTCGTGAACCGTCCCTTGTTCGGAGGGGAGAGCTGGTCGGCCCGCCTCGTTGCTGTTTGATATACCGTAAGGTTTCCTCCGCACAAGCGGCCTTTTTGGCCAGGTCCATGAGCTGTCTCGTGGTCTTTGGCGGTCGCATGATCAAGTCATGTGTGCACATCTCGTTTCTGCTGCCTCGAGTGAAGGCGCGAATGACATCCGAGTCCGTTACCTCCGGAATAGTGTTGCGGACAGCACTAAACCTCTTGGTGAACTCTCGGAAGGTCTCGTCTGGTCATTGGACGACTTGGAATAGATCGTCAACATGACTAGGTCTTGGGAAGGTACCTTGGAAGTCCTCGAGGAGCATGTCGCAAAGCTGTCCCCATGAACGGATCGTTCCTGGGGGTAGATTCGTCAACCAAGTCCTAGCGGCTCCCCTGAGAGCGGTAGGAAGATAGTTGGCCATAACCTTCTCGTCTCCGCCTGCGGCCTCGATCGCGGTGGTGTAGATCTGCAGGAATTCCACGGGGTTCGTGGTGCCGTCATATGATTCTAGCGACCCAGGCTTGAAACGAGAAGGCCAGCGCACCTGTCGGAGCTCCTAGGACAGCGCTTGGCATCCACTGAAGGCCCCCCGATAAGGTGCATTCTCGCCGCTGTTCGAGGTTGAAGTCCGGCCGCGAACGTTGGTGTGTTACGCGTGGTCCCTCCGAGGGAGCTGTTGCTCTTGTTGGCGCCTTTGGTGTCGGCGCCTGTTGAGCTGGTCTCAGAGGTCGGCAAGTGACTCCTCCTGAGGAGACCTATTTCTGGGGTGTCGTCCTTCTCGGTCACGCTCTTCTAGCGGAGAAGGGGTCCTTACTTGAGTAGAGCTGCGTGTCACCGACTGGGCTCGAGAAGACTCGGCTTGGTCCTGGGCCTCTTGGAGGTTAGCCCCCGGCCGTTGTAGCCATTGCCTACCCATGGGTGTTGATAAATTCGCCACCGGAGGTTGTGATAGCAGATTGCGAACTTCTACGAGTCTTCGAGCGGTTCGGGACACGTAGTTCCTCGTTCCTGGAGGGGATCTTTCCACGGTAGCGGGCAAGTTCCCGTTCCTGGGGGAGTTCTTTCCACAGCAGCGAGCAAGCCCCCATTCCTGGGAGGAGTAGCCATCATGCTGCGTCGTTATGAGCCCCCAGGCAGATCTTGATCCTCGAGACCTTCGCGGCCATCATCAATCGCGAGAACTACTCGAGGTCCTTGGTTAGATGAGGTGTATTCATACTCCATCGCATTGTCCTCATCAGACTCGACGTGAGTGGGATCATAATCGTCCTGACGATCAGAGTTTGCAGGTGAAATTCCGACTATTGGACTGGTCGTTCCTGCCGGGACGTTGTCGTTCAGGACCAACTTCCCGTCGAAGGCCCTGGCGCACTCGGCCCTGAAGTGGTCTGCCTCGCGATCCGAGTACTCTCCAGGGGCGTATTCCCCAAAATCCACGTGATCTGTTACCGGGTACGGGTCCATAGGGACAAAGTTGTCGTAGAAGCCTTGGTCCGAGTACCCGGTACGGTGCGTGGAGGCGATCGGATTTTCTGCCGGTTCTGCTTCTTCCTCTTCGGGTTGAACCGATGAGGGCTGTGCAACCGGCGCAAGAGGCTGATCGCGACTAGTTGCGCATCCTGCTGTCTGCGGTACGGGAACCAAGGTCCCCTCTGCCGCTGGCTCAATGGCCCAACTTGATGCCACGTCGCTGATGACGTAGGAGTCGAGAAGATAAGCCCGGGGGCTCCCCCTCCCCGAGCACCTTAACCTTAGCCTTCAGAAGGCGTCCCAAGTCGCCCCTCAAGGTCGCTCCCCGAGCGACCAGGACAGCTTGGGCCCCCGAGCACCCTTCGGTGGACGGTTCCCGAGAGCCCTCGTGGGCCCGTCCCCGAGAGCTCCTCGAGGGTTCGTCCCCGAGAAGCTCCTTATGGGTCCGTCCCCGAGAGCCCCTCGTGGGTTCGTCCCCGAGAGCTCCTCGGGGGTTCGTCCCCGAAAGCCTCTCGTGGGTCCGTCCCCGAGAGCCCCTCGTGGGCCTGTCCCCGAGAGCTCCTCGTGGGCCCGTCCCCAAGAGCTACTCGGGGGCCTGCTCTCCAGTACACGTGGCGGGAGACCCGCGGTGCGCCTCCCAGGGCCCGCACGGGTCCTTTCCGCGTGTCCCGTCGGGCGCATTTAATGCTCGTCAGGCGGATTTAATGTTTGTCCGGTGAGCTTAGCGCCTGTCAGCAGGCGTGCCTACTCTAGGCCCAAGGCGATCATTCGACGTGATAAGCCCTGCCAGTTATCACCCTGACAGCCTTTTTGACTTTGGGGCACACAGTAGTCCGCCCAGATGCACCCCTCTGGCCTGTGGGACCTGGGTGGATGAGAAGGTGGCAGAAGCCTTGGCCGAGAAGTCTTCCTCGGCAAGCCTTAACCCATCATGAAGACCTGTTTTCCAAGGACGGCGTGTCAGCGAACATCTATTCCTCTACAGTAGCTTTCGGTGGCCGGCGTGGCCTGCCCACGCCCCCTATGCAAGCAGCGTTGCTGTTGCATTTATTTACCCTCCGGCCATTGTGGTAAACCCCCGGATATATAAGGGGAGAACCAAGGCCATGAAAAAGGCTGAATCTTTTTTAGACTGAACTCTTCCCAGGCTAGCACAAGCAAGAGCATCGAAGCTCCCTGAGGTGGTTTTGCTGGCTACCTCTGTAATCTTTCAAAGGTCAATACACACATCAAAGCAGGACGTAGGGTTTTACACCTTCATGGTGGCCTAAACCTGGGTAAATCCATGGTCACATTCCTAACATCAAAATACCCGTTTAACCCGACCCTGTAGCTCCAGACCAGCACCTCCCGGCCAAATCACAAAAGGGGGTCCTCCCGGACCACCGACGCCGGCGTTTACACATCGACATCTAGCGCGCCAGATAGGGGGGTCAAGGTTTCGAAGCTACATCCTCCATGGCCGGCCAACAGCCGCATCCGGGAAGGAGGGGGCATCGGCTGCCGACTCCTTCCCTACGTTCACCCTCAGCGCTATCAGCGCCAACGCTCATGGAAGGGCGCCACGCCGCGCCCAGCGGCACTGCGGCATCAGACGCTTCGCCGTCGCAGTCCTGTTATACGGCGGAGGGAGAGGCGCAAGCCGATCCCTCTGTCGCCGAGATCCCCCGGCCGGTATGGCGCCGGCTGGACTTCGACCCGCCAGGAGAGGCCGCTGGCGCGTTCCACGCCGCGCAGCTTCTCCTCCGGCATCCTCCCGTCCAGGTGGAAGCAATATCTCCTGTGGGCCCTTGGCTCCAGGAGGTAACCAACCTGGTCGCCGCCGCTCGCTGTCAGGAGGCGGCCCGGAATTTCCACACCTCTTCCAGACGTGGCGACACCTGCGCTGCCCCCTGCAGTATCGCCGCCGCCGCTCCCACCGCGTCCATCGCGCATTGGAGCAAGGGAACCGCCCCGCGGCTCCCGTCATTCTGTCGCCTCCCCTGGTGGTCGTTGCCCCGATCTTCGTCATCGGCTCGACTGGCAGAGGGAGGATGAAGACGCCCGCGTCACTATTGAGCGCCACCAGGAGAGGCGGCGCGTAGCTTGGGCAGATGAGCGCCAATCCTCCTCTGACCCTGCCGTAAGCCGTCAGCGCTCTCCGACGCACGCCCGGGCGCAGCCGGTGGCGAAAGCTGGCACGCCGCTTTACGGAGCAGGCTACCAGGCTTTCACCTCGGACCTCCGCCGCGTCAACTGGCCGGACAAGTTCCGCCTGGAGCTGCCACAAAAATACGACGGCTCCTTCCACCCGGAGGAGTTTCTCCAGGTCTACACCACTGCCGTCTAGGCGGCAAGGGGGGATGAGAAGGTAATGGCCAACTAGTTCCCCATGGCCTTGAAGGGCTCCGCCCGTTCATGGCTCGTGAACCTCCCCTCGAGTTCGATCGGCTCATGGGAGGACCTTTGCCACCAGTTCTTGGCCAATTTCCAAGGCACTTTCGAGCGCCCCGGCATGGAGAGTGATCTCCACGCGCTCAAGCAGCGCAAAGGGGAAACATTGCAGCACTTCATCCAGCGTTTCAGCCAGGTACGCAACACCATCCCCAAGATCTCTCCTTAGGCAGTCATCGTCGCCTTCCGGCAAGGAGTGCGCGACGAGAAAATGCTTGAGAAGCTGGGCACGCGTGACATCCACAGCGGAACTTTTCGCAGTTGCGGACAAGTGTGCCAAGGCGGTTGAGGCTCGCGCGTGGCACGACTCCCGTCCCGACCAGCCGTCGGCCGACGGTGCGTCATCCTCCCATCCTTCCGGGAAGCGGGAGGGCAAGAGCAAGAAGCGCAAGCCTGAGTCTGCCACGGCAGCCGAGGCCAAAGCGTACAAGCCGCCGCGTGAAGGAGCGAGCGGCGACGAGAAGCCGTCCCGGGCCCCTGTCCGGGGTGCCGGCAGATGGTGCCAGATTCATCACACCGACCGGCATGACCTTTCGGAGTGCCGGACGGTGAAGTTCCTCGCCGACAAGAACAAGCTTCAGCGTGAAGAGCTCCGCGAAGACGGCAGCGACAAGCGCGACACCGAGGAGGATGGTCTCGGGTTCCAGGAACCCAAGGCCGCCGCATGCATCAACGAGGGCGCCTCGACTCACGCTTCCCGGCACCAATTCAAGCTAATGGCGCGAGAAGTATGCTCGGCTACCCCGAGTACCGGTGCGTCCCGTCCACTCAAGTGGTCGGGGACCTCGATCACCTTCGACAACTCAGACCATCCCGAGAGCACGTCGGGTGTGGGCCATCTCCCGCTGGTGGTCTCCCCGACGTTGTGCAATAACAAGGTAACTCACATGCTAATCGATGGGGGCGCGGGCCTTAACCTCCTGTCCCCCGAGGTGTTCAGCAAACTACAGTTGCCAGCCGGACGCCTGAGGCCGACGATGCCTTTCCACGGCGTCACTCCAGGCCTCACGGTGCCCCTCGGGCAAGTGTCCCTGATGGTCACCTTCGGGACCAGGGACAACTTCCGGACGGAGAGCGTCATCTTTGACGTCGCCGACTTCGACCTCCCGTACAACGGCATCCTCGGCCGTCCGGCACTCGCCAAATTCATGGTGGTTTCCCACTATGCCTACCTCACTATCAAGATGCCCAGGCCCAATGGCGCCATCACGGTGCCGGCTGACCTGAAGAGCTCTGTCTTCTGCGCTGAGCAGTTGTTCTCTTCCACTGCTGCCGCGGTCGACGACATCGCCGAGCTCCCCGAGTCCTCAGGTTCTCCTCCGATCAAAGTCAAGGTGGCCCCCGATGACTCCATCCCCATCAAGGAGGTGATCCTTGGTGAAGACGCGTCCAGGACCGTCAAGATCGGCGGCCGTCTGGCCACCAAATAGAAAAGCGCGCTCGTCGCCTTCCTCCGGGCAAATGCCGACGTGTTCGCTTGGCAACCGTCGGATATGCTCGGGGTCCCTAGGGAGGTGATTGAGCACCGCCTCGCCGTGCACCCCGACGCGCGGCCCGTCCGGCAGAAGGTGCGCCGTCAAGCACCAGAACGACAAGAGTTCATCCGGGCAAAGGTCGACAAGCTTCTCGCTGTTGGCTTCATCCGAAAAGTCCTCCACCCGGACTGGCTCGCCAACCCCGTCGTGGTTCCGAAGGCCAATGGTAAGCTAAGGATGTGCGTCGATTACACCGACCTCAATAAGGCATGTCCAAAAGATCCTTTCCCTTTACCCCGCATTGATCAGATAGTCGATTCCACTGCGGGATGCGACCTTTTATGCTTTTTAGATGCTTATTCTTTCTACCACCAGATTAGTATGTCGGTAAAGGATGAGGAGAAAACTTCATTTACAACCCCTGCGGGGACCTTTTGCTATGTTCGCATGCCTTTTGGTTTGAAAAACGCTGGGCCCACATATCAGCGTGCCATGCGTATTACTCTGCAGTCTCAGTTAGGTCGGAATATCGAGGCCTACATCGACGACCTTGTCGTCAAGACAAGGGATCAAGCGATGCTTATCGAGGACCTGGCGGAGACTTTCGACAGTCTCCGCAGTACTCGCATGAAGCTCAACCCCGAGAAGTGCGTCTTCGGGGTCCCATTAGGCAAGCTCCTCGGTTTCCTGGTCTCGAACCGGGGAATAGAGGCAAACCCTGAAAAAATCCGGGCCATCGACCAGATGCGCCCGCCGGCTTGTCTTAAGGACGTGCAGTGCCTAACGGGCTGCATGGCCGCCTTGGGATGCTTCATCTCCAAGCTTGGGGAGCGAGGTTTGCCCCTGTTTAAGCTCCTCAAGAAGTCGGGCCACTTCGAGTGGACCCCGGAGGCCAAGCAAGCCCTCCGTAGCCTCAAGAAGTACCTCACTTCGCCACCGGTCCTGGTGGCCCTGAGCCCCGAGGAGCCTCTGTTCCTCTACCTCTCGGTAACCCCCCGGGTGCTAAGTGCCGTCCTCGTGGTCAAGCGAGAAGTTGGGTCCGAGCTCCCAACACCTCCCACGAGGGAAAAAGCTGTCCGGCCCGAGCTCTCCGACGGTCCCGAGAAGTCGGGGCCCGAGCTCTTTGACAGTACCGAGAAGTCGGGGCCCGAGCTCCCTGACAAACCCGAGCAGCCCAACACGGTCGAGGCAAGAGCTGAGTTCCCGGGCTTGGGGCCCGGGGAGATCGCTCTCGGGTCCCCAGCTCCCGAGAGGCGACGAGTCTAAGTCAGGGGCCGAGCACCCTGGCAATATGGAGAGGTCGGGGTCCGAGCTCCCCGGCGACCCCGAGCATTCAGCAGTGCTCGGTCCCGAGAACTACCCCCGGGTGCCTTACCCGGGGAAGTTCCAGTCAGAAGCCGTGTCTTGCAACGTCCAATCTACTTCGTTAGCGAAGTACTACGTGATGCCAAGACACGCTACCCTCAAGCCCAGAAGATGCTCTACGCAATCCTTATTGCGTCGAGAAAGCTGCGGCATTATTTCCAAGCCCATGAGGTTTCGGTGGTCACCGCCTTCCCCCTTGACCGCATTCTGTGCAACCGGGAGGCTACCGGCCGGATCGTCGAGTGGGCAATTGAACTCGGTGAGTTCAATCTGCGCTTCGTCAACAACAGGGCAGTCAAAAGCAAGGCCTTGGCTGACTTCGTCGCCGAGTGGACGCCAGTGCCTGAAGACGAAGGGGAAGAACTAACCGCCAATCCGGGGCAAGAAGGAACCCAACACTGGACCATGCACTTCGACGGCTCCCTCACGCTTAAGGGCGCAGGGGCTGGAGTGGTTCTCACCTCCCCAACAGGTGAAGAGCTCCAATACGTCGTGCAACTCCTTTTCCGCGCCACCAACAACATGGCCGAGTACGAGGGGCTTCTTGCGGGGCTCCGTGCCGCCGCGTCCCTCGGCATCCGGCGACTTCTTGTCAAAGGCGACTCCCAGCTAGTCATCAACCAGGTGTCCAAGGAGTACCAGTGTTCGGATCCCCAAATGGCGGCATACCTGAGCGAAGTCAGGAGGTTGGAGCGGTGTTTCGACGGGTTGGAGCTCCAACATGTCCCGCGCCGCTACAACGAAGCCGCTGATTACCTATCGCGACTGGTGTCCTCTCAGGAACCGGTCCTGGCTGGTGCCTTTGAAGAAAGGATCTCTCGACCGTCCGTCAAGGCCGCCGACCAAGACGAAGGGGGAACCTCGCGCCAAGGCGAGCCTACCCAGGCGGCACCTTCAGTGGGGAATCCCGTCAGGATGACGCCGCCTGGCGAGCACTTGGTGCTCGCCACCTGTCCTCAGGAAGCTTTCTGGATCTCGGAGATCCGGGGATACCTGAAAGAAAACATCCTCCCCGAGGACGACGCCACGGCTGAAAGGATTGCGCGCCAAGCAAAGCGCTACGCCTTGGTAGATGGAGAACTCTACTGGCGCGGCACCAATGGCGTTTTCCTACGATGCATCTCCCGGGAAGAAGGCCACGACTTGCTCGCGGATGTCCACGAGGGCGAGTGCAGGAGCCACGCGTCATCCCGCACGCTGGTCGGGAAGGCCATTCGGCAAGGCTTCTACTGGCCGACTGCTCTCCAGGACGCCGCCAAGTTGGTTCGACACTGCGAAGCGTGTCAATTCCACGCCAAGCAGATTCATCAGCCAGCTCAGGCGCTCCAAACCATCCCCCTGTCATGGCCTTTCGCGGTCTGGGGGCTGGGTATCGTCGGTCCGTTCCCCCGAGTAGTCGGGGGCTACGAGCACCTCTACGTCGTCATCGACAAGTTCACAAAGTGGAGTGAAGCGGAGCCAGTCATCAAGATCACCAAGCACACGGCGATCAAGTTCATCCGAGGGATCGTGAGCCGCTTTGGAGTGCCTAATAAGATTATCACCGACAACGGTACACAGTTCACGAGCGACGCATTCCTTCAGTACTCCGAGTCCATCGGGATCAAGATCTGCTTTGCCGCGGTCGCCCACCCGCGCGCCAATGGACAGGTCGAGCGCGCCAATGCGCAAGTCCTCAAAGGGCTCAAAACGAGAACCTTTGATCGACTCAGGAAGCGCGGCGTTGGTTGGATCGACGAGCTCCCTGCTGTCCTCTGGTCAAATCGGACCTCCCCTAGCAGAGCGACCGGAGAGACTCCTTTCTTCCTCGTGTACGGGGCGGAAGTAGTCCTCCCCTCCGAGATCTCCTTGGGCTCTCCTCGGGTCGGGGCGTACCCAGAGGGAGATCAAGAGCAAAGAAGGCACGAAGATGTCAACTATCTTGAAGAGCACCGCTGCAGAGCTGCCCTCCGTGCCGCCAGATATCAACAAAGCCTGAGACGCTATCATCAGCGCCATATTCGGGCCCGGTCATTAGAGGTCGGGGATCTAGTACTTCGCCGCGTCCAGACGCGGGAAGGAAAGAACAAACTCTCCCCCATGTGGGAAGGCCCTTACCGAGTGACCGGTGTCTCCCGACCAGGATCAGTCTAGCTAGCCACGGTGGATGGTATGCCGCTATCCAACGCGTGGAATATCGAGCACCTGCGCAAGTTTTACCCTTGAATAGCTCGGGTAAGTTTTTGTTTATGTTTTGGGTCAACCCCCCGAGTAGCAAAAGCAAGTCTCGGGAGTGTTCCAGGTCCGTCGCCTAAAAGCCCTGGTCGCCCCGCTTGGTTCCCGAACCCCGGGCACCAGTCTGGCCAATGGCCGTCCGAGTAGCCCACGCGCTTGCATGCACGCTCGGGGGCTCCTTTGTATTATAACTTCCATCAGTAAAGTCATAAGCTTTTTCTCAGGAATAGCATTATAAGCTATGTCAATAGCAATATCCTTTCTGTTTCAATATCTTGTCAAAGTTTTTTATCTTTTCGCTTGTTGGCAAAGAGGTCGCTCTCGTGAGTATCGGGCCCCCTTGTCCCCTTTACGCGAGTAGGTCCCGACTGGTCGGAGCACGAGAGATCAAGTTGGTCTAGGCTCTGATGGCGAGCAGTTGGCACTTGGTCTGGCAATCATACCCCGAGTACTGGCCCAACGTGCTACCGACGCGGCCAAGCCCGGCATTTTCGACCGCGCTGCTTGCCCATCGGAAGATGTCACGCATCAGCCTGGTGGCGTCATCCCTTTCCCTCAGGAGCTGGAGGCAGCCCTCTTCCGCCGTCATCGCCTTCTCCTCCGCGCGCCGCAGCTCCTCCTGCAGCTCCTCCTGCAGCTCCGTCACCCGATTCGAGAGCCGCCGCTTGGAGAGATGACCATCTTCGACGCGTTGCTCTAAGTCATGGATGCGTCAATCCTTCTCCTCGACTGTTTTCTGGAGTTGATCAGCGGTTTCCTTAAGGGCGGCTTCGGCGCGCCGCTCCACCTCGTCCTCCAGCTCCTGCGCTTGCCAAGCCAGAGAGGTCTCGCCCTCTTCGAGTTGCCTCTCTCGCTCCGCGAGCGCCGCCTCCTGCGCGGCAAGCATTGACTCGCGGAGAGCAATCTGCTCCCAACACCACGTGAGATCCGCCTCCGCCTCAGCCCCGCGGGAGGCGATCTGCTTCTCGCGGTGATCCAGCTTCCGGGCATCGTCGATCACCCCCTCCCGCATCTGCTCCACCTCATCCCGCTCCTTGTTGAGCTCGGCGATGACCATGTTGTGCTGGATGCGGGCGACGCGGAGCCGTGCGGCAAAATCCTTCTCGGCCTGGGCGAGAGCGTCCTCCCGCTCCCCCAAGGCCGACTCCATCTGCTCCAGTGCCGCCTCCTTGGCGAGGGCGGCTTGAACCTGGTCCAATAACTGATGCGCCAAGCTGGGCCCCCGGGTAGCCTCCACTCGGCGCGAGCTCGATCTCCCCGAGAACTCCGCGAGCTCGGGGGGCTCCCCGCCTCCGGGTGCCGAGCTCCCCCCCTCTGTCCTCGGGCCCCCCGGAGTCCTCGGGGCACCCGAGTCCCCGACTTCGCCCTTGGGCCGCGCTTCCCCGGTCACTGCTCCTTCATTTGTCCTCGGAGCAGTGACGTTCTCCGCCCTCGGCGCAGCAGCGGCGATCGGAGCTGCTTTAGCCCTCGTTGCATCGTCCATCCCGGGGACGCCCTCCGTGCTCGGGGCATCCTCGGTCCTCGGAGCGTCTTCAGCCCTCGGGCCAGCCTCCGTGCTCGGGGCCGGTTCGGCCCTCGGGCCAGCCTCCATGCTCGGGGCAGGCTCGCCCCGCGCCTCCGTGCTCAGCTGGGTCTGGGAGCTCGGGGTCGTCCGAGCCTTCTTGGACTCCCTGAAAACGAGACAAGGAAGCTCGGGTTAATTCCCAAGCAATATGCACATGCCTACAAAAAGATTAAGGAAAGTTCTCGGCTTACTTTGGTGGGCCCCCGCCGAACTTCCATCGCCCAGTCAGGATCCTGAATCCCGGGCTGGTCGGCCACGACGGCTCCTTCCTCTTCCTGCCGGCGTCGTTGGGCGTAGCTGCCCCCGAGCTCGGTCGCTCCTAGCCCCCGGCTGCCGTCGCCGGCCTGCCACCGTGGCCCGAACCGCCGCCTCCTGCTGGCGCCGACTGGGAGCTGCCACCCCCGACCGGCCCCGCCTGGCCGCCGCCGCGCTCCGACTCGCCGTTTCTGGTGCCCCCCGCCTGTTGGCCTGCCGGCGGAGGAGGGGTTGGCGGCGGTGACGGCGAAGACTGTGGAGATCGAGGGGAGGGCGGCCGCGCCTTCTTGCCCTTCGGATCCGCAGGATCCTCGATGGCAGCGCTAGCCCTAGGCACGCCGGGGGTAGTCCTCGTCTTCATCGCCCCCCGGGAAGGATAGCTAGCCTCCAGTCCTGCCCTCCTTCGCCGGTGCGATCCCCTTAGCGTCGAACTCCGGAAGGGTCGCCCGGATCTCGTTCCACAGAACGTTCACACAAAGCGGGAAATCTACCCGCGGAAGCTCTGTGGCGGCGGGGTCGACGGGGCCCAGCAGAAGTCGCAACAGCGACTTCACCGTGTCGGCGGACAACTCCCCCTCCTCGCCGATCACCGTCCGGCCGATGTCCCGCGCGCCGGTGTACATCCAAGCCGGACGGCCTCGCTCCCGCAGCGGCGCCAGCCGCCGCCGGATGAAGTCGCCAACGACAATCATCGCCGTCAACCCCGCTGCTCGTAGAACGGCGATCCTATCCACCACCAGCCACAAAAGATCGTCGTGCGCCGGCAAATACTCCCACGACCGCGTGTGCTCGGCCGGAGATGAGGATCGGTGGAGATGTAGCACCATTGCTGGCACCAGTCATCCCATTTATTCCGCGTCTCCTGCGGAATATAGGACTCTCCGATCTTCTCCCACAGCCGAAAGGTGGCACTCCCCACGGTCTCGACCCATTCAGAGCCCCGGCTCTTCCTCGCGGCCCGGAGGACGAAGTAGTGTCGGAGGAGCTCCACCGAAGGCATCACTCCCACGAACATCTCGTAGAGATGGGCGAAGATCGCCAACATCACAACGGAGTTCGGGGAGAGATGGATGAGGTTGATGCCGTACTCTGACAGCACCTCCAGGAAGAAGGGAGAGAACGGCGGCACCAGTCCCGCCGCAATGAAGCTGGCGAAGATCATCGTCTCCTCCTCCCTCGGCGCCGGCGGGTATGTGGCCGGTCTCGCCGCCGCTGCCCCCCTTTGTCCCTGAGGGACGAGCATCTTCCGGACCTTCTCCATGCTCTCCTCGTTGAGGAGGCGGGACTTGGGGAGAATGCCGGCGGCGGCGGGGGATGGTGAGGGGGAACGGCGTCCGGAACGCCTCGTCTTCCTCGGCATGGTGGCGAAAAGGTGGGGGAGAAGGAGGAAGCGTGCAGGAAGGCGAAAAGGCATTGAGAAAGCAAGAGTGCGAGGAAGAAGATGAAGATTGCGTAAAGCGTGAAGAAAAGGCGGCGAATGGGCGACGGAGCGTTTAAAGGAAAAAAGAATCTGAAAGGCTGCGATGCTTCGTGCGTCGTGTCGCCTCGCTTGCTGCGCAGACGTGGGGGGCAGCTCAGTTTTCATAACTGATCGCGTCCCTTCACGAGGCGCAAGTTTCGGAGCGGTTTTCCCCCCGCGCGCGGCGCGCGGGGGTCGAGGCTATTCATTCCTGCGGCGCGCGAAAATCGAAGCGTTTTTTTCCCCGTTGAAACTTCCGAATGGGCCGGCATCACGGTTGGCCCGCAGAAGAGAAGGGCCCGCATGATTGATCACATGATGAATTCTAAGCATGAACATTACATAAATAGAAGCAATGACTATATAAGAACTAAGCATATAAATATATGAAACTATAATCTAACATAACATTCAATTTAATTTGGTGATCAAGCAATAATGAAGAACATTATAGATGAACATAGGGTGATGCGAGTGATTTCAAACAAGGATTAATAGTGTAAAATAATGCCATGATGCACCACAAGATGATAGGAGATTAACTATATGGGTGGGGGCGACGTTCGCAACACGAAACGGTTGGAACTGGACATAGATCAGTTCTGGATAGATCGGAGAATTTTGGATGCTGCGTGATGCTCGCTCAACGAAATCACAATCCTCCAATTGGGTTAGAAACTAGACACAAATAGGTACAATCCTACCAAAGGGTTTTGGATAATTCTTAATGAGTCAATGGGAAAAGATCAGACAAGTTAGGCAGTCTGCAGATTAAATCTGGACATCCGTGGACAGCACATCGAAGACGGATCAATTCCCACCAAACGGCTACATGGATCAAGGAGAAAATTTACAGAGGTGCTTATAGGACCTAAGGTACAACGTGACCAAAGGGATTCTTCAAAGACTCAATGAATCAATGGGGAAAGAGGTGATAATGCCGCTATACCGTTCGCACAGTCAAATCTGGACATGAACATCAGCACAAAGAAACTTGATTTCCCGGAGATTGGTCCATTGGATTATCTTCAAATTTTGTGGAGATGATCTTGACAACATTATCCAGGATCCCACCAAATGGATCTTGAAAAGGAGGTCCGAGCTGATGAGGGCGTCGTTCCAATCTAGATGCACATGCAGAAAATCTGGGTGCATACAGTATGTTAGTGTTTGGAGATTTCCCAATGATTGCTCCGTTGGATCTTCACCAAATTTTGAAGAGAGGTAGAGAGAAAGTTTAATAACAATCTCACTGAAGGGATTTTCCAAAAGATATTCAAAGCGACGGGAATTGGGAAAACACTGAGGTGATATGTGCTGTTTAGAAACTGCATGGAGGCAAAGAGGGGGTGGCCACTGTTTGTTGGGGGCTAGGGTTTCGTGGGAAAAGAGTGTGGGGGAGTGGAGAAAAGGTGGGAGGGGTGTGAGGTATTTATAGGAAGGTTAGGGGAAAGAGATTTAGGTCAAACCCTATTGGAAAAGAGGTGGCGACGCATGCTGCGCTACGCAGCACTCGCCGGGGTGGCTGCTCAAGGGAGGAATGAGACGGCGGGATGTCGGGTGGGGATGAGCCGGGATGGTGGCCATAAAGGAAAGGAGTAAATAAAAGAAGAAAATCAAAATAAAAACAAATAATAGTTGAGCGAGATTGAATATCAAACGAACTCCAAAAATTCTGAGAAAAACTCTGGAGACATATTCCAAGTTTGAAAACAACTCCAACTCAAGTTACATTAACTCAAATTAACTCCGGTCCAATTTGTGAAATTCCAATTAGCTTTAATTAATTAGAGAATAAATAACAAAATTTTCTGGCTCTGATTTTTAAATAAAAGATTTTGAAAATCTCTGAAAATCAGGATGTTACACATGGAGTGACGAAGTCCATATCTATGGATACAGGCATGCCACTGAGAGTTGTCCAGCGCATATGGAAAAAGGACAGCGTGATGGTGGAGTACATGCAGTTTCTAGTAAGAGGGCAAAAAATTATGAGTGCAAAAGAGTTCACTTCAACCCAGATGCCATTCGAGATGTGCCTCTTAGAAAGCGTACAACAATTGAAGATTTAGAAAGTGTTTTGAATATGTCAAAGAGCATACTGTTTAGGCATTCGAAGGAATGGAAATTTAAGTGGGCATACAAATCGTGGACCCTCCCACCTCGCACTATTTTTACCATGACTTGGACCCATACTTGTTGTGTTAATTAAATAACGAAGTGTGCAAGTCGTGGTAAAATAGATCACATGCATGGGCTGTGCAGGCTTTTGATGATAATTGATTTATGCTTCGTTTGTCATAGGATAAGATGGCATAAGTTCCAGCAAGCTAAATGCATTTGCTGAAAAGTGGGAAGTAATTGGGGGACAAGAGCAATCCTAAAACGGCCAACAAAATCTGTTCAATATTAAAAAAAAATAAACGGTAGCGCGCGTACTCTGATCCTCTTCTATGAATCTACAACTCTCTTTACTGAGCGAGACTTCATCTATATCCCTAAAAGTGGATTTTGATTCCCATTTTTTCTTTGAATGATGGCTTCAACTAGGCTCCACCTTAGAGAGGGTGCCGAACGAAGTGAAAGCCCTGAGTGTCTTTGGTTTTCCGTCAGACAAGATATTGACTTAACTGTTCTTGCTTGTTCCCCCCAGGGCTATCTTCTTTCCTTTTGGATCTACCTCTTTGACCTGTGATCCATGAGTCCCATTGTAGATAGCATCTTCAATACGACTTGATCCAATAGAGTCAGAACACACTGTAGATCCAGATTCCACACCTTGCTGTGGACTGGGGAGAGAGCAGCTCTGCGAAGCTGGGCGTTCTGTGTGATTATGGAGGAACTGTAGTACTCGCCCCAAAATGCAAGCCAGGATAGATACTTAAAGAAAGGGGGAGCGGTGGGCCTTCAAAAAGGAGCGAGGGGAGTGATGGGCAACCTTAGTCTATATGCCGTTGTGTTAGGTAAATCAAAAAGGGTCCAAGTCGTTGTAAAACTCTGGTGTTAGGTAAAACATCGTGGTAAAATCGTTGTGTTAGGTAAAATAAGAATGGTCCAAGTGGTGGTAAAACCATTATGTTAGGTAAATCAAAATTGGTCCAAGTGGTGGTAAATCCACGGTGTTACAAAATGGGTTCAAGTTAAGGTAAATTCGTGATGTTAGGTAAAACAAAAGGGGTCCAAAACATGATAAAATCATGCATGATTATAGCAATTGCGGCGCTAGGGAGTGTGGCGCCGCAGCTGCGGCACCGTGAATGTTGGTGCTATAGGCCCTGCCATGTCAGCGGCCACGGCAGCAGGGCTGCCAGCGGGATGAGGTCTGCGGCGCCGTGGACCGTGGCACCGCAGAGTGTCCCAGCGGCACCATGCCACATGACGCCATCAAAAAGGTCATATTTAAAAATATTTTTGACACGGATTACCTTTAAAATATAGATAAAAAATCATTTGTGAAAAAAGTCCACTTGTCCACTGCATCAATGAATTTGGCAACCGTTTTCACCACGGCGTCTATGTCGACATCCAGCTCTACTAGGGAGCCGTCACCTCATTGACTTCTAGGGAATCCAGGACAAACTCCATGTCCAGCTCGAGCAGGGAGTTCGGCACCATGTTGACATCGTCGACTACCTCAGAGTCCGGCACCATCTCGTCGTCCAGGGAGCCATGACTGTGTCCGCCGTTGACATCATCAGCTACCTCGTCGAGCTCGTCGTCGATGAATTATGGCAACGTCTTGTCGTCGAGGTGCCGTGGCCACGTCCGCCATCGACGTCATTGACTACCGCATCGCGCTCACCGTTGATGGAGTTAGGCACCACCTCATTATCGTGGGAGCTGTGGCTACGTCTGTCATCGATGTTGTCGGCTACCTCGTCGCCCTAGTCGTTTACGGAGTTCGGCACAATCTTGTCGTCGAGGGAGCCGTGGCCTCGTCTTGTTGAAGTAGTTAGAATCCTATGGAGACAAGTTAGCCTAACAAACTCTGTTGTAATCAGCGTCGTAATTCTAACCAAGTCTGATACGTTGTAAGCTCTAAATCAGATATATATATATACATGTATGAGATAAGCCGCTTGGTTTTTAGCGTGCGATACACATCTGTCTATACACATCTGTCAATCCTCTCTCCCATTTCGTTTGACATGGTATCAGAGCCATCGTAGGATCTAAAACCACCACGCCATGTCTGCCTCCAGTCAAGCCTCGATGATGATCAGCTCCCTCCCTTCCTTGCCTGCTGGTTCTACCATCCCCAGTGCGTCGATGATGGCTGGACTTGTCATGTCATCCACGGCAAGTCTTGCGCAGCTCATGAGTGCAAAGCTCACGCGAGATAACTACATCCTCTAGAAGACTCAAGTTGTTCCCGTCCTCCAAGGAGCTAATCTCATGGGGTACGTCGATGGGTCTACCCATGCCCTGAGAAGCTCGCCGGAAGGAGCGTCGCAGATCACGAATCCGGAATAGGATCCAGCAAGATCAATCTTTGATTGCCGGTCTTTCAACCCTCACAACCGAAGTATTGGCCCAGGTGACACTACTCTCGTCAGCAAGAGAAGTTTGGATGACGTTGGAGAGGCTCTACTCTACACAAACCACATCCAAGGTGATGAACATTCAAATGCAGCTAACTCACCTGTAGAAGAAGGATATGTCAGCTGTGGCATATTTCCAGAAGGTCAAAGGCCTCACGGACTCCATGGCCGCCATTGGCAAGAGGCTTGAAGATGACGAGATCATCGCATATCTGCTCTCAGGTCTCGGTGAAGAGTACGATCCATTTGTCTCGTCTATCACTGCACACACTGAGCCGATAGCGCTCAGCGACATGTACTCCCTCTTCCTCAGTCAGGAGGCGTGCATTGAGTTACATAACACAGGTGGCTCATCCCAGCTCGATGTTGGTGGTTCTGCAAACTTCTCCTCCCGTGGTGGCTGTTATGGCGGTGGCCGCGAACGGTGCCGCGTGTTGAGATATGAATCCTGCTGCTCGGGTTATAGATTTGTTTGAGTCCGAGTCCGGTCATTGTACGTGAGTCCACAACTTGACCGGCAAGATAGCTAGGTTAGTTAAGTTTGTTAGAGTATGGAAGGGATCGAGTAGATCGTGGGATGGCACGGTTATCGCGCTCGGTGTTTCCAAGTTTGTTAGTATGTAATAGGCTATAAATAAGAGAAGAAAAAACAGAAAAACGTCGCAACCTTACGCGGCACCAAAATCGATTTGTGTTTTGCTCATTCTGAGTGCTCGCGTGTTAGGTTTAGCCACAACATTTGGTATCAGAGCGTGTTGAGATCTCCGGGATCATGGACGGCGGCGCTCATGGGACGTCCAGGACGCCTCCGCGGACACGAGCAGAAAAGCCGCGGACACAGTCGAGGACGACGGGGGTGGCAACGAGGTCGTCATCCACGAACGTGTGGTGCAGGAGCGCTACATCCCAAGTGGCAGTGCCGTCTACCCGACCCTCACCACGATGAACTACATCGAGTGGGCTCTGGTGATGCAGATCACCATGGAGTCTCAGGGATTGTGGGACGCGGTGGAAGGAAATCCGGCGAGCGTACGCGACGACAAGTCGGCGCTCGCAGCAATCCTGCGGGCCGTGCCAACCGAGATGATTGGCATGCTTGCAGTAAAGAAGTCTGCACAGGAGGCGTGGGACACGGTGAAGGTCATGCGCATGGGTGTTGCTCGTGTGCGTGAGTCTACGGCGCAACGACTACGCACCGAGTTCGAGCATCTCACGTTCCGCGACGGCGAGACGCTGGATGC
The DNA here is from genome assembly GCA_019208055.1 of Stipa capillata. Taxonomy (NCBI): domain Eukaryota; kingdom Viridiplantae; phylum Streptophyta; class Magnoliopsida; order Poales; family Poaceae; genus Stipa; species Stipa capillata. The sequence continues at coordinate 7,897 of JAGXJF010004919.1, read as the reverse complement.
GTTCGGGATGCGCATCACGAACATCGTTGAGGACGTGAACGTCGTGAGGAAAATCCTCCGAGTTCTTCCTCCTCGATACAATCAGATCGCACTGTCCATTGAGACTTTGCTTGATCTGAACGACATGACGGTCGACGAGTTGATGGGGAGACTTCGTTCGGCCGAAGAACGCTACTTCCCCGACGACGCACAAGTCGGCAGCGGCAGCCGACTACTGCTTACGGAGGAGCAGTGGAACGCACGACGGAAGGAGCATACAACCGCCCAAGGGCAGGGCTCCAACGGCAGTCCGAGTAGCCAACTCGGCAAGGCACCAATCCGAAGGTGCGGCAACGACAGCCGTGGCCCTCGGATGGTGGTGACCAAGTCGGCGATACACTGGAAGGCAGATCCGGTGGGGAACGTGACATGTCGCAGGTCAAGTGTTATAATTGTAACAAATACGGTCACTTCTCCAGGAACTACAAGGCGCCGTGTCGTGAACGGAAGGAGCGAGCTAACCTGGCGAAGGGAGACGACGATGAACCAGCGCTCCTTCTCGCCACGACGAGCGCGCTCGCTGACTTGACTGAGCTACCAGCTCAACACGTGCTGCTCAACGAGGAACGCTCGCAAGCTCGAGTTGCCAAGGACGGTGATCGCTGCGACACCTCGTGGTACCTGGATACGGGGGCGAGTAACCATATGTCCGGGCGACGCGAGATCTTCTCCGAGTTGGACACCAGTGTCACGGGCACCGTGAAACTCGGGGATGCCACGGAGGTCCAGATCGAGGGAAAGGGGATCATTCTCTTCGAATGCAGAAACGGCGAACATCTACAGGTCTCAGAGGTATACTACATTCCTCGACTTCGGAGCAACATCATCAGCATCGGGCAGATGGACGAGTTGGGTTGCGAAACCCATATTCATCACGGTTGGCTCCGACTTCGTGACCCAGCTGGCCGACTACTCGCACGTGTCAGGAGGAACCACGGCCGACTGTACGTGCTACCTCTCACGCTCGCGAGGCCTGTGTGCATGCTGGCCGAGTCGGATGACGTAGCATGGCTGTGGCATGCACGCTACGGTCATCTGAACTTTCGTGCGCTGCACAACCTCGGACGACTCGGCATGGCTAAAGGAGTACTGCTCATCGACCGAGTCACGAAATTCTGCGATGGGTGCGCACTCGGCAAGCGAGCACCGACTCCCGTTCCCGCAAGCATCGACGTACCGCGCGGAACAAGTCCTTGAGTTGGTCCATAGCGACTTGTGTGGACCGATCACACCTACGACAGCAGCCGACGGGGGTGTGGGGGGGGGACCAGGTGACCGGGGGGGGGGGGGACGCGGGTGGGGGGGGGGGGTGGGGTGGGGGGGACGGGGAGGCAGGGGGGTGCGGGGGGGGGGGGGGGCGCTGGTATGGGGGGGGGGGGGGGGGGGTGGGGGTGGGACGGGTGTTGTGGGGGGGGGTTGGGAGTGTGGGGTGGGGGGGGGGAGCTGGGGGGGAGGCGGGGATTGGCAGGTTAGCGTAACATCAAATCTTGGTTTAAACTGCATATCTTATCAGTGAACAGCAGCTTGAATCTGCTTCAGGATTTCCTAAGCCGTTCTTAGCAAAGATTTTCCCAAAATCAATGGCATGCTGTCAACAAAGCCTTTCTTCTGCAGCAAGAGATGAAGCTGATTGCTGCGGATCATTCCAAAACCTTGGATCAGGCAATGTCTTCTTTTCAGATTTCCTTCACGGCAAAGTATGTGATTTGTTGTTCTCATGGCAGTGTAGTTTGATGTGGCTTCTTGAGTCCATGTTCATGGAGGGTTCATTTAGTACTGGCTAATTACTGCCTGTTGGTAGCTTCTTGAAGAGCAGGTTGCAGATATGGAATTCAGTATTGATGTGTCAGTATCTGTGGCAACTTGTGAGGAATATAGACGGAGTGATGTTGGCTGGTTCCAACACTCATACTGAATCTCTAAAACTGGAGGTCCTCAGCCGGGGTATCTTCTGAGTCTCAGATTGCAGTGAGGGGGTGGGACTGAGTTGGTCTTCTGCTGATCACCTCTGGTTCCTTGTCACCACCTCTACTCTCTCTGCTATTCTTTCATCTTGATTCAGACAGGCTTTTTGCTACGTTCTGGCGAGGAGATGGAGGATGAGGGTCAGCTTGGATCTTTGAAGGTTAGGAGTCATATTGAGTTTGTTATGGTACTGAGTCTCAGTGACAGTGCCCTGAGACCCAGTTGGCATTCTATGGAAGGATTCTAGGGCTGGAGGAAGAGACTGCTTTTTCTTGTATCTCAAGTCATTGGTTCTTTCTTGTGAGCGTTGGTTCGAAGTTGATAGGAGAGCTGAAATACAATGAACCAATGCTCACATGATGTACGTCGAACTGATGGAATCTGCCCGTGGCTCACTCATGGTGGGTATTTTCATTGCGCTTTGTAGTTGACTTTTCTCTGTAATGAAAGTTAGTGATCTCTAGCTTGGATACATATGATTCTTACCATGTAGTCTGATCAAGTGCTTTGTTCTCTTGAGTCTAGAGCTCAGCCAAATGTGTGTCTTCAATGTGATTGGCTATGGCAGCGTTCTGTTGAGGTTCCACTTCGTAGTGAGGACTCTAATTCAGTCCAGACTGATGCTAGATGCCTGGAGACTCGGGTGGCATAAGTCATGGCTGAGGCGAGGTATGATAACACTGGGTCTGGTTGAAGGTGACACTGCATCAAATGCTTGCGAACTGGTGAGTGTAAATATATCATTGAGTGGTGTGTTCAGGCAGATTTGCATTTTGTAGATGCTTCTATCGAGCATATCAAGCAAAGAGTTTAACCGCAATCATGGAGTTCTCTATTCTCCTTGAAGCAGATGATATCTGAGATACCTGGTCCCAGAGAGGCTTATAATCTTATGAGAGTGAGGGATGTAGACGATCAAGTTGTGGATTGATCAGGTCTGCTTTCTCTTGGTTCCAGAGGGCTTTGCCTTTCTGTGCTCAGGGCAGCTTTTTGAGTTTCTTCATGGATTACCTGTCCTTGCAGATTGAGTTTTTCTCTTTGGAGAGTGTTCACACTCTTGTGGAACATCTGGATGATGCAAAAGATGTTGCTTTGCAAGAGCATCTATCGTTCACTTTCATTTTTGAGGCTTCGCCTCATGTGCTGGCATGTAGGCAACTTCATCAAGTTTAAGTCTGCCATGTGTTTTTGATAAGTTTGCTTGTGTTCCTGTCCTGTTTAAGAGCTTTCTACTCTCCATGTCAGCTTCTTCCTCTTTTTTGGGTTGTTTTTTTTTTCTTATTGACTTACCACGGAAGCCTTGAGTATGGCTGTCTTTGGCGACTTGCCAGTCAGGGATAAATCTGTTGACTTGCCTGCTTAGCCCTTGTCCTTTGGAGGTTATCAACTACTGGAGCCTTTCTTGTCTTTTGATGATGCTGAATCTTTCTTCTAGCAGCCTGTCTTGGCTCTTGTCTCTCCAGCTCATTTTCTCTTTTTGCTTCCGTCGAGCTTGGGCTGTCTTTTCAGCGCGCTTTGTGACTTTCCTTTTTTTTCTTTGGCTTGCAACTGTTCTGTCGGCTAGCTTTTGTCTGGTTTTGAGATTCTAAGGATTCTCATTACGTTTTGAGGGTATCTGAGCTGCAGCTTTATGTCCATCTGACGCTCTCCTCTTGTTAGGCCTGTGAGCCTAGCTTTCTGTGCCTTTTGGCTAGCGTCAGAGGGTGACATTAGGCGCTTCTATGGATTTGTGGTGCAGCTTCTTTCGCATTCCAATTCTTTGCAAGATCTTCTAGCATTCGCCTCTGCCTCCCTACTCTAACTGTCTGCTTGCTGACTTAGGAGCTGATTTCTCATGACCAATGGGCCAGATTCATCGAGTGTATATCATCAGCCAACATTCCTGATGATTTCATGGCATCTGATAGGTGAGATAGGAGATAGAGCATTAGATAAGAGATTAATCCTATGCAGAGAAAACAGGAATATTTGCTATTGGTTTGGTATGTTGTTAGGAGAGTTTTCACAAGTCATCTTCATGTCTACCTGACTAGCTACCTTGAGTATTCATGGTGAGATAAAATGTTGTAACTCAGGTGGGAGAAGATAGCATGGAGCATACCTGGTTTATCAGAATCTTGCACGGAAATTTGAGAATTTGGACAGATGAGTTACAAGAAATCGTTCTAGGAGGTTAAAGATCTCTTCATCGCTTTCTAATTCCAAACTAAAAAGCTGTACTCGGAGAGTCTTGGAATTCGTCGTTAGGCGGAAACCACCCTAGTTCATGTGAAGAACAGCTAGAGTGAAACTTGTACATTTGGTAATTTTGATGGAGAAGATGAGGGCGGCCGGAAATCGAAGTCAGAGAGCTTTGGGGAAGCTATTCGGATCGAGAGCGAAGTATTCGTCGGAGAAGTGTCGGTATACGATCGTTGAGAATTCAGATGGCTGGACGAGGGCCGCAAGAAGGGCATCGAGATCTCTGAAGGAGGGGTTAGCTGGCGAAGCGTTAACAGAGGTGGTTGTGTTAGTATCGCGGAGTTAGGCTCATTGTCGGCCACCTGAGGGTGAAGCTGTGATTGCTACTGAGATCTCAGCTGTAGGAAATAGAAATTGAGCTGAAGGTCTCGAACACTTAGAAGTTCTACAGATTTTATGGAATGTGTTGCAGCGTGAGGTTCAGTGTGGAAGACTCAGTTTGACCAGGTCTTCTCAATAGGATTTACCGCGTAGATCTTAAAAAGGAATAAGAGATGAAAGCAAAGAGGGGAGAATTTCTTTTTTCAAACACAGTATTTACCAAACACTCAACTCTCAATAGCAGATGCTGAAAGCTGGTGGGTTTGAATTGAAATAGATGGTAGGAGCATCCAACGTTATGCTGAACCCAAGTGGGAATATGAGTTCAATTAAGAGGCAAAATCAGCATGGTATCTATAAGGAACTTTACTACAACCTGAGGGACAACCGGAGACTCAGGTGGCTGACTCATGCTCAGACGGCAGAGATATTGAAAGAACAGAGGTATGCAATCATGGTACACGGTGTATCATCAGTTCCGCATCTGCAGCATGACGTAGATATCGACTAGGATATTTAGCTCATTGCATCGAGCGTACAGGAACTCATATTCTTACATCTAAAGGCTTGTGTGAAAATATCAGCTAGCTGAGATGCGGTGTTTCTTAAGCATGGCACAGTTGGATTATCTTTGCTTTCTACAGGTCTCTGTCGAAAGTTGATTGGTAGCACTTCGATGTTTGGATTCTTTTTGGTGTTGGACTGGGTGTGTTGGCTAACTTGATTGCCTGTCATTGTCGACAGTAGAGGTGGGGGGGGTAATTGAGACATAGATAGTGTGTAAAAATCCTTTCGATAGGTTATGCCGGCATACCATAACAAATTGAAGCACAACAACCACCAGTGCTAGGTGTAGTTCGGCTTATGCTGCGGATTAGGGCTAGCTGACCTCTGTTGTTCATTGGAGCTCCAGGACACAAAGTGGGGAACGCCCTAAGAATAGTGAGCAGGTACATGAGGTTGCTTTTTCGGATCAACCGTTGCTGTATCACGGCACTAAGTCACTATCTGAATAGCTACAAGCTCAAATGGTGACACCGTCTTAGGATGAGCCATAGAGCAAACCCGGAGGGTAGTTGTTGGTGGTTGGGTGGGATGAGATCTAAATATCTCATGGAGATTCGACGAACGAGGCTTCTGTGGATTTTAGGTGCAGGTGCGATGACATGTCCTAGGATCAGCTTGAAACCATGCACACATGGCAAACCACTCAACATGTAGTATCAGGTCGTAGATGCACATAAATACAACAGGAACCTATCATAGACCTGTTGACTCCTTTCTGATCAGTGGATAATCTTACCTTGTTGGGTTCAGATCAAAAGCAGGCTGCATTTGTTTGCATTACGTGGGAGTTAGATAGTGACTTAGTCTTCGTCCAGTGGTCAAACTCTGAGGATGTCCTTGGGCAAGAGTTCTCTGGAGAGAGAAGTTCACTGCTGAGTTTGTTTCGATTTGCCCTTAAGCCCTAAAATGGAACTTGTCAGGCCTCTACTACGCTATGGACAATCTCAAACCTTTTTATCGATCATTCTTGCTTGAATCTAATCAGTTAGATACATCGGTTAAACGTAATCAAATCTTATGTGCTCATCGGAACATATATTTGCATACAAATGTAAGTCTTTGCCTTTAAACTTTGTGATTAAAGGCGTGTATGGTACTCAACAAGCCCAGATTTTGAAACCATTATGTATAAGAAACTCATTTAGGGTATCCATACCAAGCGACTTGAGGCGCTTTGTTGGAGACCATATGAATAGCTTTTTTGTGGAGGATAACATTATGTACATGATGGGTCTGTTTTTGTGGTCTTCAAAACCAAGGAGGGCTTGGTATACGTACACAAGTCTCAAGCAATGCTTAGCCTTGTAGAAAGGGCACTCAGTGGACATCCATTTGAGTAAAAGCACTTGATTGTTTGTGGTGGATGATGGTGATAAGCTAAAGTTTATCAGTGATGGGCGCTCAAGTCTGAGTACAGAGTGCAAAGGTTGTCTCACCAAAGTCCAGCGCGTTCTAATTTGGGAGTGTGAGCCTGAGCAACACCAACTGCACTTGTACCCCTGTGCATCACCACGTTGGCCTTGGTTTGAAGTATTGCTGTCTTGCGAAGAGACCCACTGTGTTCCTATAATATTGTGATCCATTGGGTCTTTCAACAAGGTGACCTAGACTTGCATTTTCGTCTCAAGATTTGGTTCAGCTCTTCATTGCAGTAGCACCTGATCCAGTCTGAGTCAGACAGAGCTTCAACCTACATTGTTTTAGGCTCAAAGGTGTGGAAGACGAAAAAGAGTAGGGAGCACAAAAGTTGTAGCACATTGACGATTGGGAACGAGTAGTCACTACCGATATGTTTAGAAGGGCACAATGATGTTAGGTATCCAGGGGTGATTTCCTGCGTGCAGCTTGACGTGTCACAGGGGGTTCTGAGTGTCAAGCATGGGGGGGGGGGAAGTCACAGCTGGAAGTTGGGTCATGCTGGGTGGTATCTGTGTATCAGTGTGGGCTCTCCTGGAGACTCAGGCTTGGGTGCATGGAGGCTTCTGAGTCCCAATATGTCACTAGCTGGGTGGTACTTCGGAACTCAATGCCATCGAAGTCACAATGTCAATCAGCTGGGTCAGGTAGATTTCGAACTGCCAGATGAAGCGGTGCTCTCAAATTGGGGCTCTGACTTCACCTGTTGACTTGGATGAGTATATTAGTACGTTCCGCGAAATATTCAGTCGCAACTGCATACTTGGTGAGGCCGTTTAGGATTCAAGCGAATGTAACAATCCACAGTTCTTCAACAAGCCTGGTGGTGGTGTTTAAAGAGCTTCTGCTAGGTGTGAGATTATGAGGATATATATCCAAGCAAGAAATTCCTTCTTCGGATCGGATTCAAATTTAGACGAGAGATCGCCTTTCTTCATAAAATGCACTTACAACCAAATACTCTGAGAGTAGGAGACGTTTGGCTCTTGTTGGGTCGCAGTCATAAGGTGTCTCTTTAGGAGGGGGAAAGTTATATAGCCTGATGTGGTGTGGGAGCGCAGTTATTAACGTAGCTTCAGCCAAAACCTGATGGTGTTTTGTACTCACTCAGCGAGTGTATTTGCCTATCTCTATCAAGGGTTGTTCTCGCTCTCACCACTCCATCGCCGTGGTGCATAGGGTCCAGAGAAACTCAGGCTTAACCATGCTCGCATGGAAATGCTCAAACTTTTTCTTGGATTCTGTACCATCTGTCATTGAACTGCTCTTCAACGTTGTATGTTCCATTCATTTGAACTCTGTACAATGAGGTGCTTGAACCTTCATTGGTACAACTGGTGAGTGGCCT